>CAUZXS010005266.1:117500-189069 GCA_963585895.1 Sepioteuthis lessoniana | reverse complement strand
ATCGGTCATCGATAAAATGAAACGAAGTTTCTTCGAAGCAGCGGTCGTCTCGATACTGCTATATGGATGCACTACATGGACGTTAACTAAACGGCTAGAGAAAACTCTAGACGGTAACTACACAAGAATGCTGCGAGCAATATTGAACAAGTCCAGGAGGTAACACCCCACAAAGCACCAACTGTACGGCCGTCTACCTCCCATCACGAAAACTATCCAAGTGAGACGAACCAGATATGCAGGACACTGCTGGGGAAGCAGGGACGAGCTCATAAGTGGGGTACTCCTATGGACCCCCTTATATGGCCAATCAAAAGCAGAACGACCTGCTCGAACCTACATACAGCAATCTATGAGGGTATGGGGTGTAGCCCTGAGGACCAGCCGGAAGCGATGAGCAATAGGGAGGAGTGGCGAGAGAGGGTCAGGGATATCCGTGCTGGTGGCACAACATGATGATGATGATGATGATGATGATATATGCACCAGGGTTAGCCGACCACCAAGGACTTAAATCAGCTCTGTGTGGATGCTTGAAGCAATGGACATGAGTGACAATTAGTTAGAGAGGGAAAGAGAGTCAAGAAATTCCGTGCTATCAGCATGACAATATATATATATATATATATATATATATATATAAGAGAGAGAGGGAGATAGGAAAAGGGAAAGAGAGAGAGAGTGGAGGAGGAGGAAAAAGAAAGAGTGAATGATTTCTTTTAATAGAAAGAGAATCTTTTTTAAAGCGAATATATCAAGATTTTATAATTTTATTATACAATCAAAGTGAATATTATGGCTGCACAACATGGACGCTAACAAAACGGCTGGAGAAGAAGCTAGACGTCAATTACACAAAAATGCTACGTGCAATCTTAAACAAGTCCTGGCGGCAACACCCCACAAGACACCAACTGTACGGCCACCTGCCCCCTATCACGAAAACTATTCAAGTTAGACGAGCCAGACATTCAGGACACTGCTGGAGAAGCAGGGACGAACTCATAAGAGATGTACTCTTACGGACCCCCACACATGGCCGTGCAAAAGCAGGACGACCAGCACGAACATACATTCAGCAGCTATGTGAGGATACGGGATGTTGTCCTGAAGACCTACCTAGGGCGATGAACGATAGTGAGGAGTGGCGAGAGAGGGTTAGGGATATCCGTGCTACCCGCGCGATATGATGATGATGATTATTATTATGGGATTAATCGTTTCATTACTGTCTTCACATAACCTACACTTTCTATTCTATCGCGTTTAATCAAATATTTGCTTTTTAATAACTGGTTCGAATGGTATTATTTTGAACTGCCAGTTTTTCTCTTGAGTTTTTCCATTCTTCAACATGTCCAGTTCATTTCGTATGCAATCTCAGCAGTTTGTCGCTTGAAGTATTCAAAGATTTTCTGTTTCAAGATTTTGTTATCATGGCTGTTATTAGTTGCTGTAATTAACCTTTCTTTGATTTTCTGAGAGTATTCTTTGAGTCCTTGGATTTTTTTTTTTTTTTTTTTGCATGAAACAATCCTTTATGAGCTTTTCTTTGATTTATAGACTATATCTATGTCATTTTTTCGGAAGTGGGGTATTGTTTATTCTCATCAATTTCTTTGTCGTTTGATCCATTTGTCTGAGTTCTATTCTTGTAATGAGTACCTTCCAAATAGATCTCTCTTCTAATAAGATTTCCAGAGCAGAGCTCGATTTTCGAAGAGTTTTATTGTTTTTCTGAGGTACTCTTTTCTCGCTTTTGTTTTCATTTTAGATTGTTTGGTGTTCGTTTCCAATATTTCCAAGAACTTGTAATTTTCTTTTAGCCAAAGTGTTCTGACATTTTCCGTTATTGTCTCTTACCTCTTTTTCCTAATAAGCAAAGCACATTTTTCCATCAAAAAATCCTGGTTGTATATTCTTTTAGTTTCCATAATGGTTTCTACTTCTTTTTCACTTTTTGGTAAATATTTTAATATCATCCATATACATGAAGTGGTTTGTCTTTTTTTTTGTGACTTTGTAAATTTGTAGCCTCCTGTGTATTTCTCCAGCATATACTTTAGTGGCATCATTGCTATCAGTGGCAAGAGTGAGTCTCCTTGGAAGATGCCTCTTTGGATTTCCACCTCGGATATTTTGAAAATTTTCAGACATTCAATTATCCAAGGGTTTTCTTATTATCATTATTCCTTTAGAGTTTTTCACATCAGTGCTAGCTGATGTTTTTTCACTGGAGTTTGAGTGACAGCAAGTCTCCTCAAGTCTCCAGGACTCGTCTCAGGATTCTGGCTGTTCTTAGCAATACTGTCATTTGGATAGTCTCTACCTGTCCACCAACTTCCAAGTCTTCCAGGCCTTTTAATAATCCTTTAGTTATTGTGCCTAACGCACCAATCACAATTGGCACAATCGTTATTTTCATGATCCACAGCTTTTTCAATTCTCTAGCAAGGTCGAGGTACTTATTATTATTATTTTACTCTTTTGAGAGTTTTTCACACCGGCATTAACTGATGATTTCTCACAGGAGGCTGAGTGACAGCAAGTTTCCTCAAGTCTCCAGGACTCTTCTCGGTATTCTGGTCGGTCTTAATAATGCTGTAGAGTCTGGATAGTCTCCACTTATTCTCTTATTTCTATGTTCTCCAGTCTATCAACCCTTTGATGACTGTGCCCAACACATCAATTACAATTAGTGTCACCGTCACTTTTATGTTCCAGTTTGTTCAGTTCTCTAGCAAGGTCAAGGTTTTTACCTTTCTTTTCGCTTTCTTTCAGTTTTATCCAATTGTCAGCAAGAACAGCGAAGTCCACTATTCGGCAGCTTTTCTTTTTCTTTTCTTTTTTTTCTTTTTTTCTTTTTTTGTTGACTATCACTAAAAAATATTCCTTTCGAGTTTTTCACACCAGTATTAACTGATTGTCTTTCACTGAAGTCTGAGTGAAAGCCAATCTCCTTACATCTTCAGGATTCTTCTAAGTATCCTAGCCGATGTTAGTAGTGCTGTAGTCTCGATGGTCTTGATTCTTCCCCTGATATCCAGTCGTTTTCTTTGGCCTTTGGAGACCGTTCCAAGTGCACCAACTACAATTGGTATCACCACCACCTTCATGAGTTTTAGTTCTCTAGCAAGCTCCAAGTATTTGTCTATCTTTTCTTTTTCCTTTATTTTCACGGCAAAATCCACTTAATGATAAGTTTGTTTGTTTTTTGTTTTTTTTTGTTTCAATCATCACTACGTCTGGTCTTCTGGCCGGGATTAGATGATCGTTTGTATTTCAGAATTTCAAATGGGTCTTATTTTCTAGGAGAGATTCTTTTTTGTGCATATACTATTTGGTAATATGGTCGAATTTTAATCTATTGCACAATTCCTAATGGATCATCCTTCCCACCCAGTCATGCCTAAGTCTTTATCTCGATGATATCAGTTTGCTTCATTCGCTTATTATGTGTAACCGTTTCATCACCATCTCCCTATTTTCAATTTTCGTTTTGATATAATTACTTTTTTATAGTTTTTCACATCAGTGTTAACTGATGGGTTTTCACCTCTTTTGCTTTCCTTTACTGGGACTTGCACAAAGTTCACGGATTTGATACGTAATAGGCATCTTTGGTTTTATTTTATTTTCGTTGATTTATTTTCATAGATCCTTACATTGATAAATAATATTACAATTATTTGCACTTCTTTTAAATGGGGACAAGGGATTTCATAAATATCTGTGTCTGACCTTTTCTCGAACATACCTAGGGCTCCATTTCTTTAAGATTTTAGGTGTTTCATTTATTCAGTTTCAACATCTATATATCGCACTTCTTTTATCATATCCCGTAAGCAATAGTTTGGGTTTTTTTTATCTGAGGAGATAATTTCTTTTGTCAGTGTCTTTCGTCACTTGGTCGAATTTTTAAAAATAATTGTTTTGCTTCGTTTTTTTATTTTGTTTTTTTTGCTTTTTTTGCTTTTTTTTTTTTTTTTTTTTAAATTTTTTTTTTTTTTTTTGGGCTTTTTGGATCTGTTTTTCTTTTTTGCTTTTTTTTGCTTTCTTGCTCTGTTTTCTTTTTACTTTTTTTGCTTTTTTGTTTTCTTTTTGTTACTTTTTTTGTTTTTTGATTTTTTGATTTTTTTTTTGGCTTTTATATGTCAGTTTAAATGTCCCAAATAATTGTCAATCATGGTTCTTAATAATCAAGTTTATATTATTTTTCAGCATGTGGTGCTGACATTGAAATATCCTCCAATGAATGTACTGCCCAATCTTCTCAGGTAGATCTTTCTATTCCTTTCGTGTCCGGATAAGTCACCATTTACTAAAAGCGTAATAATCTTTAGACATATTTTTACACCTAATAAAGTATAAACACCCTTATTCAGTAATTAGTCTGTTAGAAATGGACACGGTGACACAGGTTCAAATCCTGGAAGAGACAGTTTCAAAGATCCAAAGATTTGGATCCAACTATTCTCGCTCCAGCTACGGAAGGAGAATAGCTTAAAGAGCCTAGTCAAGATGTAAGGAGATTGGCTTTCATTCAGACTCCAGGGAAAGACAAGACTCTTTAACCTATGTATGGCAACTGATACTTGGAGCTTGCTAGAGAACTAAAACTCATGAAGGTGATGCTGACATCAATTGTAATTGGTGCTCTTGGAACGGTCTCCAAAGGCCAAAGAAAACGACTGGATATCAGAGGAAGAATCAAGACCATCGAGACCACAGCACTACTAACATCGGTTAGGATACTTAGAAGAGTCCTGAAGATGTAAGGAGAATGGCTTTCACTCAGACTCCAGTGAAAGACAAGACTCTTTAACCTATTTATGGCAACTGATCTGAAAACTCCGCTAAAAATTTACCTTGTGTCGCACCCTGTTCGTGCAAAGTGATTGGGTAAACACAAACACCATTATTTATCATGTCTACTTTGCAATATCCAGTGAAAAGAGAAATATACTTGGTGTAAGACATTATGAAACAACATGTGTACATAATGGCAAATCTTCACCTCCAGATCCCCACACCCACGAATACATATATATATATATATATATATATATATATGCGTGTATGTGTGTGTCTGTTTGTGTCTGTGTGTGTGTTTGCAAAGATGAAGTCATAAAGGACATTCTTCTCTGGACCCTACACATGGACGGGCCAGGGTTGGCCGACCAGTAAGAACTTATCTACTTAGCTCTGTGTAGACACAGAATGTAGTCTGAAAGACTTGATGAGGTGAAGGAAAGGGACGAACAGAGAGAGAGTCAGGGAAATCCCTGCTGTCAGCGTGACTTGATGATGATGATGATTGACTTTTCTCATTTGAATTTATCTTTTTATGATATATACATATATATATATATATATATATATATAGTTCAAATCTTGGACTATTTGCATTTCATATAGAGTTGGGAAAGGTATGCATCAAACGATTCTTCCTACAGTTAGGATGACTGGGATTTTTAACTTCGGTATGTCAACTAGACTAGGAGAAGGAAAACTCTAGATTCAAATCTTTTAAGCCAACACTGGCCCGTCCATATGTAGGGGTCCACTGAAAAATGTCACTTAAGAGCTCATCTATGCTTCTCTAGCAGTGTCCCACATGTCTTGTTCGTCTTACTCGGATGATTTTTGAGATGGGAGGTGAGTGGCCATGCAGGATTTTTTTTTAAATAGCTCGTACCATTCTTGTGTAGTTCTCATTCAGCTTTTTCTCGGTGCATTTGGTGCATCTTGTTTTATTTCATCGGATAGATCAGACTTCTAGATAGATAGCCAATTAGTATTAGCTCACACCTTCACACGGCGTATCTTAACATCACTTTCAGTTGATGAGATATTGCTGCCGATGAACGTGAACTTGAATATTAATTTTCGAGGCCTGCCACTTAAAGTGGAGATGGGTCCTCTTTTAAAACACATATACACTTTTTAATTTGCATTCACGTGAAGGCTAATGCTTCCTGCCGTTTGCTTTACGCTATACAGTTGGGATTTGACTTGAGCAGAAGTGCTAGATCATCTGCTTAGTCTGCGTCTGTTATAGGTTTTGCTGGATGCCGTCTGCTTCTTGCTTTCTTTTAACGTAAAGCCATTTACTTTTATTAAATCTATCGACGTTGGAAGTACATCGTCTAGGTAGATTATAAACAAATATGGTGCTAATATATCTCTTTGTAAGACTCCAGCGACAGTGTCGAAGAAGTCGGTGTGAGTGAACCACTGCTTTCGTGTTTTTGTAAAACATCATAATAGCTGTAACAGTTTCTTTGGCAAGACCATAGGCTAGTAGAATTTCCTGCATCTTCCTTCTGTCTATGGAATCAAATGTTGTTTATATATATATATATATATATATATATATATATATATATATATCATCCAGAGACAGACTGCGATACCCCGAGGACAGAGTATCGCATGTGATTTCACACGTTGTATGATGAAAAAAAAAATATATATATATAAATGTCATCCACAGACAGATTGTTTCGTTGTATCAACTCATCAGTGTGGGAAGACACGCGCGATACTTCAAGCTAGGATCGAAACCCGGATGACTTTACGCCAGCCGGATATCGTACCGCACGGTAAGCGAAGGGATTTTAACGTATATGTATCACTTTACTTTTGTTTCCATGGATATGGAAACCGTGTGCTCATTTCATGAGAGGAGCTTTGCATTACGCGAGTGGCAACCGGTAATTCCTTCGTGAGAATGCTCAAATCCGGGTGGGGGAGTATATATATATATATATATATATATATATATAAATGTTGAAAAGATAACTTTGTAGTGAATCAGACAGTATGAAAAAAATATATGGGAAGTTGGATAAAACAAACACTTAACTCAAATTTAGATGTGTGATATTTCGTTCGGGCTTCATTTCATCTTCACGAAACTTTGTCTTGAAGAAGTTCGTGTAGATGAAATAAAACCCGAACGAAATATCACACATCTAAATTTGAGTTAAGTGTTTTGATTTATAGAACTTTCCACATATTTTTCGTGTATATATATATATATATATATAAGTGTGTATGTGTGTGTGAAAATGAGCAAATATGAAAAACAAAAGGTCTTCAATGAATGATTTTATTATTTGTCAACAGAAAGCATCTAATTTTTTTTAATGTGTGATTTTAAGATAAGTGAATTTTTCGATGATACGAAAAATTAGAAAGTCTTAAACCTTCTCTCAACGTTAGTGTCATTCTGTTTCAAATTGTATATGATTTAATGAGTGTTCGAAACTTAATTTTTTCTTAAAGAATTCTTGGAGGGAAAAATTGTTAAAGATATTAAGAAACTGAGGAAAAGTGAAGGAAACTATGTGACATGAGTGTTTGAAATTTATAACAGATAATAATTACGTCGGGTAGATTTGAAACAGAATGCTTCTCACAGAAATACAATTCTAAAAGTTTTCTCACTTTTTGTTCCATTCTAATATAAGATATGATTCCAAAGATACATCATGTATTAACCTCCCTAATGAGTCAACCGAAACGTTTGACGCTGACAAAAAATTCAAACACAAATAAAATCATCCAATGAATATTAAGTTTTTTATATTTGTATATTAACACACATACGCTTACTCACACACACACACACACACACACACACATGCACACTGACGCACACACATCATATATATATATATATATATATATATATATATATGAACAAAAGTGACAAATAAGAATATTTTTTGTCATTTATTTTTTGATTGTTGGGTGCGGCATGGCCCACTGATAAATATGGCCCCATATGTAACATTTACAGGCTGATTTCTAACAGGCTGATTTCTTTTATCTGAAAAATATCAAAATTGTGCGAAAATACATAAATATTTTTCCAGAAAATTAATAATAAAATGATAAAATATTTTAGGCAAACAAACAAATATTAATAAAAAATATGCAGTTATACAAAAACGTAAGTAAAAGGAACTTAGAGTTTTCCCTTTAAAATGGATTTTCTTGGGACCTTTACCTTTTTTTAAAAACATTTGCCTTTTTTTAAAACATTCCACAGTATTCTTTCGAACTTCATCAGATGAATTTTTTTATTTATTGTTGTAAAATATATTTACAACAATTTTTGTTGCAAATATAAGTCCTTTTTCAATGTGTTTTTCACATGTAAAACTATATTTTGGAGAATATATTCCCAAGACTTGTTCTGTAAACACTCTGGTTGTGGATTCATGATTTTTTACTATAAATTGATCTGCATATTCAAGTATAGCAAAACTAGCACAAACAAACTCCGCCATTTGTCTAGATGGAACAGTGAGACCTCGAGAAAGTAAGTCAAAGTATTCCTTATCTGTAGCCTTATCACTATCATTGTCTACCATGATCAGGGAACACATTTCACATTGAAAATGTTTAATTAATTTATTTGTGATATATCCAGAAATTGTATATGCTATTTCTTTGCTGTCTGGTGACAAGAAGAGCTTATTTATTTCTGATTCATGCTGGGCCAAAATATTAAGTATTTTGTCCTTCTTTTGAACTGGCTAGAGGTTTTCCTCCCAAAGGTTGATGTCTTGCTTTAAAAGAGACCGACAGGTTAATATTCTCTCAGCACTCAGTATTTCTCGAAGACACACCAAAAATCTACTACCGCTCATCTGTCGATGTTGGGAAAATCTATTTTCAAGAGGGTCACTTTGAAACCTACGGGTGAAAATAAAGATGACTGCCATTGTTGAAAAAATTAGGTGTGAGCTTTTTCCTTGAATTTGCTATTGTCCACCAGCATGATATCAATCTAAGGAAGTTTAACATGTCAGCTCAATCAGGAAAAAAGCTCTCACAAGCTGCAATAGTTGTCTCATGAAAAATGGCAACAGCTAAATTAACCTTTTGTTTATTGACACTAGGATGCAATGCTTTGAATGTTAGCTTTGGAGCCTTGCATAATTTAGCATTTAGAGCATTATCTTTCTTATATACTTTGTGTAAGTCACTCCAAGCTATATATCCCTCCTTAGAGGAAACAGAAATATTTGAGATCTCAAATGTAAAAGCAGGAAATAAAAATTTCTTTTTGTTCAGTAAACTATTATGAATATTTTTTTATAAATGAACAGAATCAAAAAACAGAAATATTTTAGCGGGGGGGATTAGGAAGAGTTATATAATGCGTTTTGTCCCCCTCAAATGTATCAAGTAAAATGTTAAATGCATTAAAATCTAATGTTTAATTTTCATTGGCTGAATGATTGTCTTCAACAACAGCCATAGTAAAAAAAAATTTATCAGTTGAAAAATACATTTTAGGATTTCCTGATAAAGCTATTCACCATTTACTGTTACTTCAGGACAAGCTTTAACAACTGACGGTACTGTTTTTTTACACCAGTAAATGATAAGCTTTATAAAGATAAAGGTCATCATTTTCATTTGCACCATTTCACTATTAAGTTGTGTTCCTTTTTGAAGGTATATTTCATCAACTAATAAAACACAGTCCTGAGAAAGATGACCTTTTTCCAAGAATGATTTTACAGCTGTAATTGATCCCACACCACCACTTTGGATTTTTTCAAATAAAGAAAAAGATGGTAATGGAAATTTCTCCAGAAGTAATTTATAAGTGTGCCTTGATGTATAGCACAGAAGTAAGACATAACGTATTAGGTCTGCAGAAAATGGAGGACGGTTTATAATGTTGTCTTTTTTGTAATTCATTTAAAATCGAGTATGGGTCTTCTTCCACTACGTTTTAATGTAGGTTGGAAAATTGTCTAACATGCTAAATTTTGTAAGTTTAGCATTATTTCCATCTATATACCATTATGGTAATGGTATAGGGTTTACATTACATTGGAACTGGACAAGAAGATTTCGGTCAATACGAATACATTCTTTTATAGATGGAAAATGTGTTTCAATGTCAAAGACTATTCTATAAATTCTGCATGATTTTTTTTAATTCAAAACCTGAGGGACAACATTTCGCAGTCAGTTGGGTAAAATCCGTTATAGTGTCAGTTGAAAGAAAATCTTTCTAAAATCTGTTTGAGTCGGCAAAAGAGATGTTTTTATTATTTTTTCTGAATGAATTGTTAGTATTGGTTGGAAATTCCTGTTCAATTTGTTTCTCTTACCTTTTCAAAATATATTTATCCTCAAAATGTTTGATGCAAAGAACTGAATTTTTCTTAGGAAATTAATTATTTCGATTAACAAATTTTATCCATTTTTCGATTAGATCGGATTTTCCAAGAGGAAAAGAAAATGTGGAGACTTTTTCACTGTTAGTATCACATCCACTAGAATAGCCAAATGCCACACATTTGTTAACCATTTCCTGTTAAACAAAAATATGACAAAAATACTTTAAAATTCAATATCTAAATGCAATTAATGCGTTACCAAAAATATGTAATATGGAGTTTCAAAAACAAAACATCGCTTACGCAATTGAAAATCATTCAAGCGAGATCATTCTTGATTGCTAATTATTTATTATTTTAATTTTTAAAACAAAAGTGTAAACATGCATTTTAGTGTTGAAAACATGTTTAGAAATTAAAATAGGTTCTGATAAATTCCCTTGAAATTTATAAATTATTCATTTACGTTCAAAAAAGGTAATTCTTAAAGTTACTCCCCTTTTTAAATTTTTAATTACCTAAGCGGCCAATCTGTTGATTGTTTTTAGTTTCAATTTCAATCTGTCTGTTACAAATCGGCCTTTAATGTGACATAAGGAGCCATATTTATCAGTGGGCTATGGTTGTGGAAGCAAAAATATGGAATAATTTTCAAAACGTTTTTCTAGTCTCATTAGTCCAATTTTTGAAAAAAAAAAACGCGATAAATATAAATTTTCATGATTAGCATTTTTTTATAAAATTCAGCCCAATACGAGTGAGCAAGAAAAAGACGACAAAGAATCTATGATTTGCTTAAAATTGAAATTAATCTTGTTTTATAATATATATTTTTATACTAGAATATTCCTAGTTTTGCTTCCGCACCCTGTACTTTCGACCTTAGGTTATCGCCAGGAGAAAAAGTTTTGTAGAAAAAATTATATATATATATCATTCTTAAGTTTCGGCAAAAGTTTCCCATCTGATTTTTAAGCTAAACAGACAGGCCCTTACACGCTGACCATGACCAATTTGTCCTAAGATTTATTTGCTTCCTTTTAAATTTGTGTCTTATTAAGCTAAGCTTTGTAATCATCAATAGAGATTCGACGCTTTTTACAATGAAAGTTAAACTACTGACATGTAAGAAACGCCTTTGTGTAGTTGATTTAAAAATAAATACGATTCAGTTAGCGTAAAAGAGACTCACAAGACAAACGATTGTCTGAATGCAAAGACGAAAACTCTGTAATTCCATTGGAACTGGACGAAGAAACCTGAAAACCATTCCAAGATAGGGAATGCCGTTGACAGTGTGATTGATTACGTTTGGGTCAGATTAATCCAGAAATGGACAAGATATCCGAGACAATATCCGGAACCGGAGTTGAGCTTGGCGAGCAAAGATCTGTAGAATCTCTCTCTCTCTCTCTCTCTCTCTCTCTCTCTCTCTCTCTCTCTCTCTCTCTCGTTTCCATTATCTTTTTGTAGTATTCATTACTGTCGTCCTGGTGACGTATAGCGAACATCCGGGCATTATAAAGGAGTCTGAAAAAATGATTTACGATAAACCGGGGTTGCATCTAGCCACCTTAACTCTTTTTGAAATACAAACCGGTCCTATCCGGTTTTTATAATAATAATAATGATAATAATAATAGTGACTCGACAAATTGGAAATCAGAGGAAGAATCGAAACCCTCCAGACGACAGAATTGTTGAGATCGGCTAGAATACTGAGAAGAGTCCTGGAAACCTAAGTGAACATCTAAACGATGATATGAAAGCCTTTCAAGGAATGATGGAATAATATTTGTGAAACTGCATTCGAGAAAAGACATAAACAATCTCTATGCATCAAGAAAAGAAGGACTCACCAATACTGAGGATTGAGTTGATTCAACAATGCAGAACTCAAAGAATATACAAAAAAAGAACAAAGAAAGACTAATTACAGAATACAGTCAAAAGAAATAAGTTAGAAATAAACTAAATCTAGAAAACAGAAATCGGATGAAAAACAACTGTACGGATACTTCAAGCAACAAACGAAATAAATTGCACACGAGAAAACCTGGGCATATATGCTATAGGGACCAATTATATTAAAGTGAAAACTGATAATATAATAATATAATAACAAGTGTAGGTATGTAGGGACCGAGATAAAATGGTTATTCACATGATAATCGAATATGCAACAGGGTAGCACAAAAGAACTTTAGAACGAGGCTCAATTGGGCAGAAAAGGTGATCCACTTGGAATAGTATCTGAGATTAAAATTCGACCATACTCCTAAATGTTATATGCACAAAACAGAATCTCTCCCAGAAAATGAGATCCTTTAAATTCTTTGGGATTTTGAAACACAAACGTTTGCTGATGGTTTTCAAAATGAAGTGTGAGTGATAACAAATTCTCCTTCAATCTCCAGGACTCTTCGCAGTATTCTGTCCGATCTTGAATAATTCTGTAGTTTCTACTCGTCCTCTTATTTCCAAGTCCTCGAATCCCTAATCCCAATCCTTTAGTGACTGTACCAATTACAATTGGAATCACCGTTCTATAGGGGTTTTTTCAGTTCTCTAGCTAGGTCAAGGTACTTAACTTTCCTTTCGCTTTTCTTCAGGTTTACCCTGAGGTCAGCAGGAACGGCAAAGTCTACTATTCGGCAGATTCTCTTTTTTTCCGTTGACTATCACGAAGTTTATTCGTCTGGTCGAGATTAGGTGATCCGTTTGTATCTCAAAACCCCAAATAATTTTGTGCGTCTCATTTTTAAGGAAGGATTTTGGTTGTGTATTGTATTTGTTTGTATGGTCAAATTTAAATTTCTTGCGCAATTCCCAGTGGCTCGTCGTCCCCACCCAGTTGTGTTGTGAGTTTTTCACACCAATTTTAATTAATGTTTTTTTCTAAAGTTTGAGTGGTTGTAAGTTACCTAAGGTGTCTGTCATCTATCATTTAAAAAAATCTTATTACTAACTGATAAGTGAACAATTATAGGTGTCTGATGTAAAGGTTCGAATTTGTATCCTCCTGACATCTTGATCTTCTGCTGATTCGATCGTCTCAAATTGTCTTCAACTCATTATCATTTACAAGCGAAATTATTAATAAAGTTCCATAATTTTAAATACCATCTCACAGAACTATTTGATCTGTAACAGCTAGTTTGCAACTATGGATCGATCAAGCTACTATGGATCTGTTATGGATCTAACAATCTCACTGTTAGGAATCTATCCCACTGCTTTGGATCCATCGAGCTGTAATGGATCTTTTATGGATCTATCACGCTGCAATGGATCTGTTATAGCTGCAATGGATCTGTTAAGGATCTGTTATAGCTGCAATGGATCTGCAATGTTATAGCTGCAATGGATCTGTTAAGGATCTGTTATAGCTGCACGGCCCAGCGGTTAGAGTGTTCGCCAATGGCCCGGGAGACCTGGGTTCAATCCCAGGTCGAGTCATACCAAAGACTTTAAAAATGGAACTTGATACCACCTTGCTTAACACTCAGCATTATAAGGTACAGTTCAAGGGTAAAGTGGAGCAATCCTGGGAAAGGAGTAGCGCCCTCCCCTACACCTTGGTGTAGTAGCTATCGAAAAGGGAGCCTTCGGGTCACCCTCGACTATGGTCGCTAACTTTACTTACTTATAGCTGCAATGGATCTGCAATGTTATAGCTGCAATGGATCTGTTAAGGATCTGTCATAGCTGCAATGGATCTGCAATGTTATAGCTGCAATGGATCTGTTAAGGATCTGTTATAGCTTGATGCTAGCTAGCTCGCCTCTGTAGTTCTAACTGCTATGTACCTATCTAGCTGCTATGGATCTGTTTCATTGCTATGGATCTCTCAAGCTGCTAGAGATCAGCTGTTGATCTATTTATCTCGCTGCTATGGATCTCTTTAGCTGCTGCTAAGTGTCATAGTCAAGACACCATTCCTTTCCAGAGGATCGTGTTATTCTGCAGAGAATACAGTCGACATATTCTTGGGCTCACTAGCTGAGCAAGAGACGGAGGGAGACCTATGTCCAAATGATTATGTTATATAGTTAAGATAATGATTTTTTATATGAATCATTTTTCGTTAATTATATTTTATTATTTAGTTCGGTAAGGCTTTGAACTACACGGGTCTCTTAGTCCAGGTGTATAGTCAGATGGTGCAGTCTTACGCCTGCGCAGAAATGATATGACAATCATTATCTGTCATAATAAACACCGGATAGGAAATGGAGCTGGAGGGTGGATGACGTCATGCCCAGAAAAGATGGTCTTGAGAATTTGAGGATTTTGAAAAGATAGTAGTTGATTATTCGACGGTTGAAGGTGCAGTTGAGTTTTCTACTGTTGAGGTGTGCGGTTGAGTTTTTCGGATCTCAACTGGCAGAGATAAATTGAGATCTGAAACACCACAAGATGCGCCGCGCGTTGGGGTAAGGTCCGCATAGTATGGTTAGCATAGGCTTTTAAGAATTGTGTCTCTCTCCTCATGTCACCAAGGACAGATACCAGAAATTAATAAATCCGTTCGTATCCGAAACGAAAGAGTCTGCCAATTGGAATCACTGTTCTATAGGGTTTTTTTTCAGTTCTCTAGCTAGGTCAAGGTACTTAACTTTCTTTTCACTTTTCTTCAGGTTTACCCTGAGTGGTTGTAAGTTATGTACGTGTATTACTGTTGTGATTGATATCATTATGGCTACCAACAATTAAATGCTAAAAAGTGTTCTGCCCGTCTAAGTCATGAAACAGTTACATTATTCCATAACTTGGTACACCGCTTCTGAAGGTTCCTTAACTATTGAAAAAATAAAATTGGTTGGGCCAAGAACTTTTCAACAACTGATACAGCATATATACAATATAAGATTTAACCGAAAAACGTAATGTACTACAACCGGATCCAAAAATATTTAAGCAGAATCAAAAATAATAGAGAAACCCCAAAAGTAAAAGAGGAAAGCGATTTAGGAGATGGCTTTGAGGATACATTTAAAGTTAATAATCATATTTTGTCTTGCCAAGTCGGCTGCACCTCTGCAGAGGGGTAACAAACCAATGAGTATCCTGGATATGACACTAAACAATCTGATGGTGAGGTTCCAGTAATGCTGGGGCTTTGGGAATACGGAGCACCCCTTCATTGCCATTGATCCCAGCTCCACTCTGGCCCAGTATGGTAGCATCTGACTGGGCCCTATCTATGGGTTAAATAGAATTAACGGCATACTTATGCTAAACTGAACTGTTTGACAAAACTAAATAGCTTGAAATAGAAATGTTTTTCACAATTAAACTGTTCTTACATTTAAACTTGTTTACATTAAAATGGATTTGGCGTTAAATAACCTACAAAGGTTGATATACCATAAACCCAACCAACCAACCTATTTTGTCTAGTGTATTAAGAGCAAATGGAATGATTGGTTGAATGGTTAGACATTATTCTACGAAAGACAAATGTTCTTTCCAAGATATATAAAACCCCAATAAGATCTCATAAGGAGATAAACGCTGGAATTCAGTCATAATAGTGCACAAGCCTGAACTCCAGCGTTTAGGGATGGAAATTAGAGTGTAATTTGTACAAGAAGAGTGATAAAACTAATAAAAAGAGTAAAAGATTACAGGGAGAGATTTGAGGAATTAGGGTTTACTAAAAAGAAGAAAGACATAATCTAATTGAAACTTTCAAAATAATTAATGGAACTTTTAATCATGGTTGATATTTTTTAATATTTCTTCTCGAGGGGAAAACTTACTGTCAAAACAGATTTCAAAAACTAACCAATTGGATTTTTCTGCTAATAGTTTTGGAACCAATTGCTTAATCAGATCAAAAACAGAAATAAGGTAAAAAATTTAGATTGAAATTTATGATTTCAGAAATAATGGAAAGAAAAATGATTTTAGTGGGAAGTTTTGAGGAAGTATCAGATGAATTACTAAATAGATTTCAATCTGTGTATATGTTCTGTGCAAAGATTTTATTTGAAAGTTTGATACAATAAGATAGTAAAAAGAAGGCATAACAAAGAAAATATATGATAAGATAATATAATAATATTCGTGTATATATATATATACATATATACACGAATATTATTTTCGAATTTGGCTTCATACACAAGTACTTGGATGAGTCAAAAGTTTCGCAATATTTTGGTAACATGAGACACAATTTGCCGAAATCGTGAATGTGACAAACCACGTAGATCTGTGAAAAACTGAGCTCGCCTGATACTCACTGAGTGCTACTCGCTGGATTTGCCTTTATGGCAGCAAATCATACAGAAGTCTCCTGGACTGAGCAAATTTTTGGAGGCTGAAACGATGTGAAATTTCTTGAATATTGATGTTTACAGAAAATCATGTTTTTGTAAGAAAAAAGGTTTCAAATAAGCCTGAGTCGAAAATATAGTCTATAAAGTATTACACACTGACTAAAAAAAGTTTCGGACACAGTGTTCCGTAAAGAAAGCCTCGGAATCCATGGCTTTAGTCCATCCTGACTTTGCCTGAACTTCGAAGTTCTTGCAATCTGAGCTGAATTTTCTGAAGAAATTTCTGTCCAGCTGTATCCTCATCTTTCGCACTACACATGTTTTTTTTTTGTTGTTTTTTTTTTTTGGTTTCTTCGGCGGCGTTTGGACCAAGTTTCAACTTGAAATGTATAAGTTCTCGAATTAGACAAGTTGCACGTTTATCAGAGCAACTTTCAAATCACGTATGGAGTGAACCAATGCACAACGTGTCAGCGAACTATAACTCAACTATCGAAAACAGTATTGTACCTTTCCAACTTGAAATACTTCAGGTACATAATATACGCGTTACAAACTAATAAGTAACAAAATATTCAAGAACATTTGGCCCATCCGATTTGGTTTGGTTTTGTTTGGTTTGGTTTGGGTTTATGGCACATCGACCTATACGTCGTTAATGCCAAATTCATTTTTATACATATAAACAGTACTATTTCAAACAATTCAGTTTAACATAAGTACACAGTTTTAATGTCAAAAACCAGTTCCATTTCAAACAATTCAGTTTAGCACAGGAACACAATTTAAATGCCAAAAAAAACCAGTTCAATTTCAAACAATTCAATTTCGTATGAGTATATTTTTGTTTATACTCAGCTAAATATCAAAAAAAGTCTATTTCAAACGATTCGGTTTAGCATAAGTACTGAGTTTAAATATCAAAAATTAGATCTATTTCAAACAATACAGTTTAGTATATATATAGTTTTTTGTTTACACACATTTAAATGCCAAAACAGTCCTATTTCAAGCAATACAATTTAGCGAAAGTACACAGTTTAGTTCTATTTGACCTATTGATAGTACCTTGTCAGGTGCTACTATTCTGGGTCAGAGTGGTTTTGGGAGCGATGGCAATAAAAGGGTACTCCGCATTCCCCAACTCTCCAGCACTACTGGAACTTCACGATTATATTGTTTAGTGATATATGCATGACACTCGTTGGTGTGGGGTCTTACCCGTCTGCAGAGGAGCAGTTGGTGTATTCTATAGCCCCAGCCGACTGGGCCAGGCTCTTCCGAGTAAATATCATCATCAACCTGCTCATTGGCCCAGTGGGTAGAGTTTTCGCCTAATGGCCCGGGAGACCTATGTTCAATCCCAGATTGCGTCATACCAAACACTTTAAAAATGGTACTTGATACCTCCTTACTTAACACTCAGCAATACAAGGTACGTATCAAGGGTAAAGTGAAGCAATCCAGGGAAAGGAGTAGCGCCCTCCTCCACACCTCAGTGTAGTAGCTATTGAAAAGGGACCCTTCTGGTCACCCTCAAAAACAGTCGCCAACTTTACTACTTAAATACATATACATATAAATATAAACATTTATATATACATACACATACGCACACATATGTATGTGTGTGTGTGTGTGTGTGTGCGAGAGTCATTGAATAAATAATATGATTTAAAAGATCCTTTTTTTTTAGAACTTTTTTCCATAATAAAAAGTCTACATTGTTTAGAGTAAGTTTATAAAAAATGATTTTAATCACTTAAAGATATTGGCGGGCTATTCTAAATATCAGCAAATCAAATTGAAGGCTCCAGGATTGAACAGAGTTCTGTCATTAAATTTTTGGATGCTAAAACAATGTGAAATTTTTAGAAAATTAGTGCCGTGTACAAAAAATCATGTTTTAGTAAAATAAAAAAAAAAAAAAAAAAAAAAAAAAAAAAGAATAAGATACAAATAGTCAATCCTGACCTTGCCTGACCTTGCCTGAACTTCGAAGTTCTTGCACTCTGAGCTGAATTTTCTGAACAAATTACTGTCCAGTAATTAACTGTGTCCCCATCTTTCGCACAACACATTTTTTTTTTTTTGGACCAAGTTTCAACTTGAAATGTGTAAGTTCTCGAATTAAGCTTATAAATGATGTACTCCTATGGACCCCTTCACATGGCCGAGCAAAAGCAGGGCGACCAGCTTAAAAGGATACAAATAAGCAAAACGAGCCTGAGTCGAAAAGACAGTCCATTAAATGAAAACAGTCTGACTCTCCTGTATTTTTTTAGGTTTTCGTTGGTTCGTTGATTGGATGGTTGGGTTTATGACATTCAGTCTTTGTTTTTTTTTAATAAACTTAAGCCTGAATAATGGAGAAAACTGTAGCACCTAATGTTTTAGTGCTACAAAATATTTTGGCTCTCATTGAACGTAAATTCAGAAATGTATTCTTAAAGATAATTTTAATAATTTAGCTGATAATAATCATCAGCAGCACAGATATCCCTGATCTTCTCTCGCCACCCCTCCCTATCGTTCATTGCTTCCGGCAGGTCCTCAGGGCTACACCCTGTATCCTCACAGAGTTGCTGTATGTAGGTTCGTGCTGGTCGCCATCACTTATGAGCTCTTCCCTACTTCTCCAGCAGTGTCCTGCATGTCTGGTTCGTCTAACTTTGATAGTTTTCGTGATGGTGGGGTAGTTGTCCGTATATCTACTGCTTTGTCGGGTGTTGCCTCAAAGACTTGTTCAATATTGCTTGCAGCATTCTTGTGTAGTTGCCGTCAAGCTTTTTCTCCAGCCGTTTAGTTAGCGTCCATGTAGTGCATCCATACAGCAGTATCGACAAAAAAAAAGATAGCTGATAATAATTGAGAATGTTGGAAGAGGACACTATCAAACAAGCGGAGATGAAAGAAAAAATTTAAAAGAGTATCTCAGGAGAACGAGAAAACTAGTCGAAAATACAAGCTATATAGTAGAAACATCATTAAAGGGATCAATATCTAGATTCTCCCCCTCGTAAGATACTCAGAACCATCTTAAAGTGAACGAGGGAAGAACTTCTACAAATGGACCAGAGAAGAAGAAAACTCAAAATAATGCATAAGGCCTTACATGAGGGTATGACATAGACTATATTTGTCAAGAAAAGAAGGAGGAAGAGAACACACCAACATTGAAGATAGCGTCGATACATCGATACGACTTGAAGACTACATAAAAAAAGAACCAAGAAAGATGACCAGAAACAACCGAAAAAACACAAAGATCAATGTTTAGTAAATAAGTTCATGCTGAGAGATGAAAAAATCTATCGCAATTGATTGCTTTAAAAAATGTTCAACTGTAAATATTGTTTCCAACTACCAAATCAGAACAGAAAATACATCTTATTTATTAAATGTCCCTCATGTATATATATATATATATATAATTTAGTTTTTTTTCCACCATACAACGTGAGAAAGCACGTGCGATACCCTGCCCTCAACAGCCGCCAACCAGGGGTGATAACACAGTTTCGGTAGCTCAAGGCTATATATATATATATGTATATATATACTAAATTATAAGTTATAAGGCAACCAGTACCCATTGAGAGCGAGAGTGGAATTTAAAAAAAAAAACAAGTTGAGTCAAGTGGGTTCGAGATTCTTCTGGGAAGAGAGGAAATAACTTGTATTTTATTCTCCATCCTTTGCTTAATGTTAAATAATGTAGTTTTTAAGATGTGAATTTTCAAAAAAGAAAGAAAATCTCATCTGAAGATATATTTTACAAAACTGTTTCTGAAAAGAAAAATGAACATAAAAACAGCATAAAACAAAAAAAAAGAAGTAACCTCGTAAAATGCAATTCATTTACTCACGTCCTCCTAAAAACTAAATATTGTCCTTCATCGCCATTAAAAACAAAACAACAACAACAACAACAGCTGCAAATCTACGACAAACTAAATCAATAAAAATGATAATGTGACAAGACACATTTCAGTAAAAACTAAAATTTCTTTCAACGGATTCTAATTCTTCAAAAATCTAACAAGTTTTGATTTTGAAAGAAAATTGTGTTACATCGACACAGTCCTCCAAGTTTGTGAGCAACGAACCCTTCTATTGTAAATAAGGTGTGATATTGCCTAAAATAAAAAGAAAACTGTTTTACATATATGGAGAGAAAGTATTGATAAATAAGTTTCCAGACTTTGTTTTCGTATGGGCACTTTTATTGATTGTGCACACATGAAACTCTAGTCCCCTTCGAAGTAATCTCCTTCGACTGCAATGCACTTCTTGTACCGTTCCAACAACTTCTCGAAGGCCCCATGGAAGTCCTCTGTGTGAGCGTGTCAATGACCTTCGTCATAGCCTCTTTCATCTCCTCAATTGTCTCATAACGATAGCCTCTGAGCTTAGGGAATAACCAAAAGTCACGGGGAGCAAGGTCAGGACCATAGGGAGGGCGAGGAACTGTCTTGATGCCCATCTTGGTCATCCTTGTCCACAACTTGTCCACATCCTTGTCCAGTCCACAACTCCATCCTTGTCTGTGACAAGGATGGAGTTGTGGACTGGTGCATTGTCCTGGTAGAAATGCCACTGATCCGATTTGAAGAGTGCTGGCCTCTTCCAACGGAATCTCTTCCTGAACTCCCTTAAAACCTCAACGTAGTATTCCTTGTTGACTGTCTGTTCAATGGGAATCCAGTGCATGTAGATTATGCCAGTGCTATCAAAAAAAAAGGGATCATCAAAGGTTTGACGGTGGATTTGCTCTGTCTGGCCTTCTTGTGTCTGGGAGAGTCAGCATGCTTCCACTGGGAATTCTGTCCCTTGGTCTCTGGGTCATAGCAGTAGATCCAGCTTTCATCGCAGGTCACCAGAGCATCAAGAACTGCGGGATCTGAATTGGTCAGTTCGACCATCTCCCTGCTGTCATGACAACGTATTTCTTTCTGATCTTCTCGGAGTACCCTTGGGACAAACCTCGCGCAAATCTTCTGCATCTTCAGTTCTTCAAGAATAATTGTGTGTACAGTTCCTACACTGACATCAAACTGTGCACTTATTGTCTCTGTAGACACACAACGGTCTTTATCCATGAAATTCTTCATTTGGCCAATCAACTCTGGTGTTCTGACTTGCTTACTCCTCCCACACCTCTCATCATCCCTCACAGACTCCCTGCCTTCCTTGAATCTCTTATGCTACTCAAAAACTGATGCTCGATTAATGCAAGATGGTCGAAAAGCAGTCTGAAGCATTCCATACGTTTCTGCAGCATTTTTCCAAGTTTAAAACAGAATTTTATTGCATAGCGTTCTTCTAAAGTGTCCTCAAGTCCAGATTGCATTTTTGAAATTCACCAGCTGTGACAGTCAGGGTGTATTCCAATTTCTGTTGTAGTTGTTCATTTGAACGTGAGATCATAAAAATTGGTCAGTCATTTCATAAGATGTATAGCAATAACATATTTAATTTTCAAGAGTCTACGACAATTTTAAATGTCTGTACAAAAAATTTGTAAACTTATTGAAGGCACCGTGTAAGTAAAGATGACGACCTTAGTCGAGGGTGACCCAAAGGTTCCCTTTACATTAGCTACCAAACCGAGGTGTATGGGAGGGTGTTATTCCACTCCCTTGATCCTTACTTTATAATGCTGAGTGTTAAGTTGGGTGGGATCAATTATCATTTTTTGATTCTTTGCTATGACATAACCGGGGATTGAACCCCGGTCTCCCGAACTATTGGCCCGGTTCAATTGATTTTTTTGCATTAATTAATTATCAATCATTTTGTATTATTTATTCGACAGACACGCGACCAAAATATTTATATAAACAAATAACTCTTCAGAAACAACTACATGAAATGTAAATATAATCATATAATGAACGCAATTCTTTAACCACTGGGCATGAAATAATTCTAGACGAGTTAGCATGCCGTCAATCAATCAATCAGTCAACCAATCAATCAGTCAATCAATCATTCAAAACCTAATGATAGAAAACAAGTGAAGAAAAACTGACCTCGACGTAGAATAATTCAGAAAAGGTCACAATTTTGTAAAAACAACCAACCAAATCCCCAAGGTATATTGGCTAACGTGCTGGACTACGACATTGTTGTCGGTGAGTTCGAACGCAAGTCGGAATAATGCACTTGGGAAAAGTATTAACCCCCTTACCCACCCCACCAGCAACGTGTTTAATAGAACCTCTACCGTTCTCCTACAAGGATAGATTTGACATTAGGTATCCCATTAAATATGCTATTAAATATGACATTAAATATCCTTTTAAATATGCCATTAAATACCCCCATTAAATATCCTTTTAAATATGCCATTAAATACCCCCATTAAATATCCGATTAAATATGCCATTAAACAAAGAAATCAAACCAGCAAAACAAATTATTCATTATCAATTATTAGTAATTTTATTTTTTCAGGTTTTCGTTTGTTCGTTGATTGGGTGGTTGGGTTTATGACATTTAGTCTTTGTTTTTTTTATTAAACTTAAGTCTAAATAATGGAGAAAACTATGTAGCATCAGTTCTTGCCTAACGTTTTGGTGCAACAAAATATTTTGGCACTCATTGAACGTAAATTCAGAAATATATTTAAAGATTATTTAAACAATTTACCTGATAATAATAATAATTGGGACTATTGGAAGCGAACACCATCAAACAAGCGGAGAAAGAAAAATTAAAAAGAGTATCTCTGGAGACCGAGAAAACTACTCGAAAAATCAAGCTATATAGTAGAAACATCATTAAAGGCATCAATATCTAGACTGTCCCCCTCGTAAGATACTCAGAACCATCTTAAAGTCAACAAGGGAAGAATGGACCAGAGAACAAGAAAACTCAAAACAATGCATGAGGCCATACAGCCGGGCAATGACATAGACAGACTATATGTTTCCAAAAAAGAAGAAGGAAGAGAACATGCTAGCATTGAAGATAGTGTCAATACATCGATACGACTCGAAGACTACATAAAAGATGACTGGAAACTACATAAGAAAGATGACTGGAAACAACAGAAATAACAGAAGGATCAACAGAATAACAATAACTAGAAAACAAAAATGAGGAAAAAGCAATTGTATGGATATTTCAAACAACAAACAAGTAAAATCTCACACGAGAAAACTTGAGCATGGCTACGAAAACGAATTCTTCAGAGAAAAACTGATTTTCAGCACAAAACAAAGCCATCATTATCAAAGCAAAAATAGACACGACACAACAAAGTAGCAAGTGTAGATTATGTGGTGATGGAAACGAAACAGCAAATTGTCGCAAAAAGAATATAAGACGAGACATAACTAGGCAGGGAAGGTGATCCACTGAGAATTATGCAAAAAATTGAAATTTGATCAAATGGTATATGCACAAAACAGAAACCATCCGAGAGAATAAGACCCATAAGGTTCTCTGGGATCTTGTGATAAAAACGGATCACCCAATCCCGGTAAGACTTAGGATAGTTACACAAAAAAAGAGAACCTGCTGAATAGTGGACTTTGCCGTGACAGCGGATCACAGAGTTAAAATCGAAGAAAACGAAATGAAAAACAAGTACTTGAACCTTGCCAGCGAACTAAAAAATATGGAACATGAGAGTGACAGTGATACTAATTATAATTCGTGCACTTGACTTGTTAAGAGGGCTGAAAGAGCTAGAAATCGGGAGACGAGCTATGACCATACAAACTTCAACATTGCTAAGATCGGTTAGAATACTAAGAGTCCTGGAAACTTGAAAAGTCTTTCTGTCACTCAGAAACCAGTAAAAGAACATCTACTAATACTGGTTTGAAAAACTTGCAAAGAGCAATTATTATTATCATTATTATTTACTCCTTTAGAGTTTTTTCACATCAGTGTTAGCTGATGGTTTTTCACTGGAGTTTGTGTGACAGCAAGTCTCCTCAAGACTCTGGATTCCGGATTCCGGCCGTTTTCATCAATGCTGTCATTTGAATAGTCTCTACCCGTCTGCTAACTTCTTCACTCCTTGCAAGCTTTGAACACCAGTTTTAGTTGGTGGTCGTTCACTGGAGTCTGAGTGACTGCAAGTCGGCTTAAATTTCCAGAACGCTTCATAGCATTCTCGCTGATTTTAGCCATGCTGTTGTCTGGATGATTTCGATTCTTCCTCTGATCTCCAATTCCCCTAGTCTCACTTTCGGGTTCTTTTAGATTGTTCCAAGAGCTCCAACAACAATTGGAATCACTGTCAACTTCGTGTTCCCTAATGCATTCAGACGTGTGATTTCTCGCTTTCACTCAAGGGTCCGATAGAACAGCAAAATAAAAAATTATTTTCTTCTTGTTGATAAATACTTGATCTTGTCCTCTGGCTGGTACTCGATGATCTGTTTGTCTCAAAAATCATTATTACCATCATTATTACTATTATTATTACTACTACTCTTTCTGAGTTTTTCAAACCAGCGTTAGCTGATGTTCTTTTACTGGACGCTGAGTGATAGCAAGTCACCTTAAGTCTCCAAGACTCTTCTCAATATTGTGGCCGATCTTAACAAAGCTGATATCGGCTCGTCCTCCGATTTCTAATTTTTCTAGCCTCCTTACCAAGCCTTTGGAGATCGTTCCAAGTGCACCAATTACAATTGGTATCACCGTTAGCTTAATGTTGCATAGCTTTTTTTAGTTCTCTGGCAAAGGTTTAAGTACTTATTTTTCTTTTCGTTTTCTTTGACTTTCATGATTGTTCTTGTTGATATTGTTTATATAATCAAATATTTTATGTGTAGCATCAGATAAAATATTGACTTATGTAGCAAAAACGCAAGCAACAGAGACATTTATTTAATTAATAATTCAACGTTATTCGAAAATAAAATGTCAAAAATCACTTTAATTTTCTAGTTGATAAACAAATAAAATGTTTTTGTATTTTGATTAGATCAAAATGTTGTATATAAGATTTGTATATTTGAAAAGAGCAGATGCATGTGCAAAAAAGTATTATGACTTTTCATGACTTACCTGATTCATGTATTTAGTGTTTAGTATATAAGGAGATTTACAATCAATAAAAAAATATGCAGAGACATGCAGTAATCAGATTACCCATGTTTAGTTCGTGTAGTTAATTTATATGGGCTTATACATTTACATGCATAATTTTTATTACTCCATACATATATATATGTTTACATATTTTTATCATTCAGGGTTTTCGGACTATTATATTCATACTTATTGTTATAGCTAGAGACGCAAGCTATAAAAGCATTTGTCCCAAAACCCTGAATGATAAAAATCCTCAAGCTTTGTCTCAGAAATTCAGACAACAATAAAGATGAAGACAATAGTCCCAAAACCCTGAATGATAAAAATCCTTAAGCTTTGTCTCAGAAATTCAGACAACAATAAAGATGAAGACAATAGTCCCAAAACCCTGAATGATAAAAATCCTCGAGCTTTGTCTCAGAAATTCAGACAACAATAAAGATGAAGACTATAGTTTCAAAACCCTGAATGAAAAAAATCCTCAAGCTTTGTCACAGAAATTCAGACAACAATAAAGATGAAGACAATAGTCCCAAAACCCTGAATGATAAAAATCCTCAAGCTTTGTCTCAGAAATTCAGACAACAATAAAGATGAAGAAAATAGTCCCAAAACCCTGAATGATAAAAATCCTTAAGCTTTGTTTCAGAAATTCAGACAACAATAAAGATGAAGACAATAGTCACAAAACCCTGAATGATAAAAATCCTCAAGCTTTATCTCAGAAATTCAGACAACAATAAAGATGAAGACAATAGTCAAAAAACCCTGAATGATAAAAATCATCATTCTTTGTCTCAGAAATTCAGACAATAATAAAGATGAAGATAATAGCCCCAAAACCCTGAATGATAAAGATCCTCAAGCTTTGTCTCAGAAATTCAGACAACAATAAAGATGAAGATAATAGTCCCAAAACCCTGAATGATAAAAATCCTCAAGCTTTGTCTCAGAAATTCAGACAATAATAAAGATGAAGATAATAGCCCCAAAACCCTGAATGATAAAGATCCTCAAGCTTTGTCTCAGAAATTCAGACAACAATAAAGATGAAGATAATAGTCCCAAACCCTGAATGATAAAAATCCTCAAGCTTTGTCTCAGAAATTCAGACAACAATAAAGATGAAGATAATAGCCCCAAAACCCTGAATGATAAAGATCCTCAAGCTTTGTCTCAGAAATTCAGACAACAATAAAGATGAAGATAATAGTCCCAAACCCTGAATGATAAAAATCCTCAAGCTTTGTCTCAGAAATTCAGACAACAATAAAGATGAAGATAATAGTCCCAAACCCTGAATGATAAAAATCCTCAAGCTTAGTCTCGAAAATTCAGACAACTAATCTTACACATAAACAAACATAGATTTCAGAAACAATTGACCAAAACATGTACATAAAATATTAGATCAAAAATTGCTTACAACAGTGTTGTTATGTTTAGTATATATAAAATATATATGATTCCTCAACAACTTGAGGTCACATTTACTTCATTTGAATGAGCAACATCACGTGTGTTTACTATTTAGCCCAATCTACTCCGTTCATTTTAGAATGATTTTCACAAAGTCTATTTTTGATGTTTTAATATTAAATTTATCCTTTTTTTTATGTTCAAAGTTTGCATTGTTCATTTAGTTTGCATTGTTAAATTCTATTCCTTGTTCATTTTATAATAAAATGTTATCACTTCCTTATTTTTAATAAAGTTTCTTGTCATTTACCATATTGATCATCTTCTTGATGATCATGATACTCAGTATTGAGAAGCAGCCATGGAATATTAATACGTGTTGCCAGGGAAAATTTTCACCATGATACGCCATGATAGCAAATGAAAAAAAGTTTTAAAATCCGAGGGAAAATTTGATAAAACCAGCCAATCACGTCCCATGTCTCAAAGACATACCTTATATCGACTAACCCTACAAGCGCCTGCGTGGTGGAAATTTTAATCCGGGAGGTATATGTGCCAGGTCCTGTGCAAGCAAGACGTTTTTCATCATTAATTTGCAAAGAAAAAAATCTCCTATTTTTGAGGCAGGTGCTTACGCGTCTGGTCTTCTGTAGTAAAAATGGTTGAGCTACCTTCAATTGAATTATTTTTAGTTGTGCGGCCTGCTTCATGATAAGTTACCTCTCATGTGTCTCCTTTCTCGAAAAAAAAAAAAAGGATGTCCACGCCTGATATAGATGCTTCTATTTAGAAAAGAATGAACGATTACAATTAGTAGTTCTAAGATATCCAGTTGTATATGGAGAAAATTATACCTATACTTCAGAAGAAGATGGTATTAATCATTCAAACTTACAATCAAGTAACAGCAAATCTTTAGTCTTTTCTTTTCTAATTTTATCGATTTCTCCTTACATCTTATTGTTATTTATCATCTCCCTCCTACTCTTTGAAATTTACCAGCCATACACAGCAGATAAAGTGACAACAAGTCTCTTCAGTACTCCAATGCTCGAACTGATTTTACAATATATATATATATATATATATATTGTCATCCACAGACATACTGTTTCGTTCTATCAGAACTCTTCAGTGTGGCTAGACACGCAGGACGCTCGAAGCCGAGATCGAAACCCGTCCAACTTTACGTTAGACTAAGTTTCAGACCTCTCGGCCACCAAGCGGACCACGTTGCCTAAGGGAATTTTTAAGGTATTTATTTAGCAACAGCAGCAGCAGCCGTTTGTTTACATTTTTTATACCCTATCGGCTACCAGAGTGCACGATACATATTGAGACTCCCTTTATATA
Source organism: Sepioteuthis lessoniana (assembly GCA_963585895.1). Lineage (NCBI taxonomy): Eukaryota > Metazoa > Mollusca > Cephalopoda > Myopsida > Loliginidae > Sepioteuthis > Sepioteuthis lessoniana. The sequence goes on along the minus strand of CAUZXS010005266.1, from coordinate 160,793 downwards.
TATATATATATATATATATAAAGGGGGTCTCAATATATATGGGACCCATGTGACAGCTAATAACTCTACTAACAATAATGCTGTGTCTTTTTTTGCTTCTCATTTGAAAATAACAATGAGTAAAGTTGGCGACCTTAGTCGAGGGTGACCCAAAGGCTCCCTTTTCAATAGCTACTACACCAAGGTGTAGGGAAGGGCGCTACTACTTTCTCTAGATTGCTCCACTTTCTAGATAGATAGATATATGCATATGGATAGATGAATTTAAAATTTGTTTTTGTTTGGTTTGGTTTGGTTTGGGTTTTATGGCATATTGTAGGTTATTTAATGCCAAATACTTTTAATACATACATCCTAAATATATGATTTCTTAACATATTTTGTAGATAACATTTTTAAACAAGACTGATCTCATTTTTCCCAAATTTAAATGGTTTCACTTATTTTTATCTAATACCAATAATTCTATTTACTATTAATCACCCTGATTGTCACAGCAGGTGAATTTCAAAAATGCAATATGGACGTGAGAGCATTTTAGAAGAACGATATGCAAGAAAATTCTGTTTTAAACTTGGAAAAATGCCACAGAAACTTATGGAATGCTTCAGACTGCTTTTCAATCATCTGACATGAATCGAGCATCGGTTTTTGAGATTCAAGGAAGGCAGGGAGTCTGTGAGGGATGATGAGAGGTGTGGGAGGAGTAAGGAAGTCAATACACTAGAGTTAATTAGCTAAACGGTTAGGGTTAGGGTTACTATGTTGATGTTTTATGGGAGTTCAGGAAGAGACTCCGTCAGCACTCTTCAAATCGGGTCAGTGACATTTCCACCAGGACAATGCACCAGTCCACAACTCCATCGTTGTCACAGACTATTTGACCAAAATGGGCATCAAGACAGTTCCTCAGTCGGACCTTGCTCCCTGTGACTTTTGGTTATTCCCTAAGCTCAGAGGCTGTCGTTATGAGTCAATTGAGGATATGAAAGAGGCTGTAACGAAGGTCATTGACACGAGGACTTCCATGGGGCATTCCAGAAGTAGTTGGAACGAGGACTTCCATGGGGCATTCCAGAAGTAGCTGGAACGAGGACTTCCATTGGGCATTCCAGAAGTAGTTGGAACGGTACAACAAGTGCATTGCAACCGGAGGAGATTACTTCGAAGGGGACTAGAGTTTCATGTGTGTACTTCGAAAAAAGTCAGGAATTATTTTATGATCCTCGCATTCTGAGACACCTTATATATATATATATATATTGATCAAATCCAGAAGCAATAACCCACAAAACAGCAGTTGTACATCCACTTGTCAACTACCTCAAACAACATCCAAGTAAGACTTAATGAGTACAGCTATAGGTAAAGCCAAACTCATATATGACGTTCTTCAATGAACTCCAACCGAAAGGCACACCGAAAGACATATATACATCAACTCTGTGCGGACACTGGATGCAGTCTAGAGGACCTGTCAGGAACGATGGATAATAGAGATGGATGGCTAGAGAGAGTGAAGGGAATCCATGCTATCAGTACGTTTTGATGAAGATGATATATATATATATATATATATATATATATATATATATATATAGACAGTGACAAGAGTTCAAATCCTGGATGAATCTGTTTGCATTTCATATAGCATACTCGAGAAAGATATGTATCAAACCATACTCTCTCCTGCTATGGGTAAATTGTAAAGAAAATTGAGTTCTTTAACCTTGGTATGGCCAACCAGTCTAGGAGAAGAAAAACTCTGAATTCAAACCTGTTAAACTCCGCTCGTGCGGAGAAATTAGATAGATAGATAGATAGATAGATAGATAGATAGATGTGACCTGTTCCATAGAATTTTCAGATCTCTCGCTAGGTTTTTGTATTCATCTAACTTTTCGTTTTTCCTTATTTTTACTCGGAGGTCAGTTTTTTGTTGACTAAAACTTGATCGGGGTTTCTGATCGGGATTAGGTGATCCACTTGCCTCTCAAAATTATGGTTACCCAACTTAGTATATATTTTATGGTTACCCATCTTAGTATATATTTTATGTATAGCATCAGATAAATCTTTGATTTAGGTAAGAGTAATGCAGGCAAAAGAAACATTTCTTTTCCAGTGAAAAAAATTGTGAAATTATATCGAATTCAAATCTTATATGGTCAACATACTCAGAAATTTGAAGATGGCTCATATTCACAATAGATTATATTTCTCTTTATAAGAATATCTCCGTCTAGCCTCTTCTCCGACATCCACCACAAAAATCCTTCGTCTGATCCAGCCAGAACCAATGTGGTTGGAAGCAGATGTCATCCAGTTCATTCTCTGTCGCCAGCGAGAGAAGGAGATAGAGACAGACAGACGGAAGAACGACACAGAACGTGATTGGCTGCTGTTTTATCAGATTTTTCCTCAGATTTTCCCTCGAATTCTCTACCGGGCGATGCATATTGCATCCGTCACGAAACAGCAGGACGCCGTCTCCAAATTCCGAGGACGTTTCAATCGACACAAGGGAGACTAATCGAAATAGAGAGTGGGACAGAGAGACGGGAAAAAGAGGCAAGGATATGTGAGAGCGAAGAAGAGCAGACACCCCCGTTGGCGGAAAAAAAAGTGTACTTGAACGGTTACAAATGAGGAGAAAGCAGGATCAGTGAGTGTATTTTAAGGGTATCCGTTGGATACAAGAACCGAAAGAACTCGGTGAATTTAGATATATATATATATATAGATAGATAGATAGATAGATAGATACGGATAGATAGATAGATAGATAGGTGGATATTTACGAATATGTATGTATATATACACACTCACACACATAGATAGATAGATAGATAGATAGATATGCATATGGATTTATAAATTTAAAAAGAAAGATTGGTTTTGTTTGGTTTGGTTTTGTTTGGTTTGGTTTGGTTTTTTACAACTATTGTAGGATATTTAATGCCAAATCCTTTTAATACGTATATTTTAAATATATTTCTTAACATATTTTGTAGATAACATTTTCAAACGAGACTGATCTCATTTTTTTCACACAATTAAATGGTTTCACTTACTTTTATCGACTACGAATAATTCTATTTACTATTAATCATTCGTTTGCACACAATTTAATGTTTTTAAGTATTGTTATGTATCACAAACAATTCAATCAAACAGCAGTCATTTGTTTACACAGTTAAATGATCAAACAGTTCAATTTTAAACTATTTAGTTTAGCATGTAAACAAAGTTAAATGGTTCCAAGTATTACTATGAATCACTAAAAATTCAATTAAACATCAGTCATTAGTTACTCATAGTTAAATGGGAAAACGGTTCTATTTTAAACAATACAGTTTAACATGAGTACACGTCTTTTGTTTTCATACAGTTAAATATGAAGACAGTTTTATTACAAACAATTCGGTTCAGCATAAGTGCACAGTTTAAATGTCAAACAGTTCTATGTAACCCATAGATAGGACCCTATCAGATGCTACCACTCCGGACAAGAGTGGACATGGGAGTGATGACAGTGAAGGGGTACTCCGCATTTCCCAAAGCTCCTGCATTACTGGAGCCTCACAATCAGATTGTTTAGTGTCATTACCAGGACACTCGTTGGGGGAGTCTTCTTCCTCTGCAGAGATGCAGTCGGTGTATTCTACAGCCCCAGCCGACTGTGCCAGAAGAGGAAGAGATATTTATGTAAGTATATATATATATATATATAGAGAGAGAGAGATTTCCAGCACAAATATGTTTACGCATCAATTTTCATCCCTTACCACCGTATCAGTATCTGTATGTACAAAGAAAGAAAGAAACAAACAAACAAACTAGTATATACACATAGATAGATAGATAGATAGATAGATAGATATGAATAGACTGAGATAGATAGATAGATAGATAGATAGATACGGGGAAAAGGGATAAAAATAGAAACGTCAAAGAATATTTGCGTTGGAAAAGAATGGACAGAGATGAAAGAGCTTGAAACCAGGGTTTAGCACGGTCGAGCAGGCTACTAAAATGTATATCTTTTACTACCAGATTGTTTTCAGTGCATGTAATCACACAGACATACACACACATACACACACACAGGCAAAGGTATATTTACATGCACACGTGTACGCACTTGGATACACACAAGCACGAACGCACGCTGACAAAAATACTGAAGAATTAAATGGCACGAGATGTTTTACTAACAACAGAAAGTCTGGCACTGTGCTTATTAACATGCATTTTACTTGGAGACATGATGGATCTCTTGCGAGTTTTCTCCGTTACCGAAGAAGTGATGCACCCACAGTCCATGAATATATATATATATATATATATATATATATATATTAACGGGGGTCATTCAATAAATAAGGTGAAGTAGATGGCAATAGGAGGCACTGTTTACGGTTGCACCTTTTTTCAATGGAATCTATTTGTCTCAGAAGACAATCAGCACGGACCTTTTTTATTGACCTCTGTGCCCAGAACTTTTCCTTTACCAGAGAGTCAGTTTGTTTTCAAATCATAAACAGTTTTGTTTTGTTTTTTTACTCAGGCTCGTAGTGGTAAACTTATGTTTAGCCCATTTTAAACATTTTTAAACTAAAATACGCCACATCGTACACATCAGATTTTCTTCTGCAAATTTCAAATGGTTTGCACTTCTCAGCCACCAACAATTTGATGACAGACCTCTGTTCAAGCCTGAATAGCCTCAAAACAAATATTTTTGCAAGGTTACGATAATTTTTGCTATAAACCCATTTCAAACAATGTAGAGTTATGGAGAAAAAATCAGTAAACAATTTTGTCGCTTTTTGTTTTCAACAAATCCCCCATATTTATTGAATAACACTTTCTCCTTCTCTCTCTCTCTCTCTCTCTCTCTCTCTCTCTCTCTCTCCCACCACACACACACACACACATATATATATATAGAGAGAGAGATACTCCAACACATGAATGCGTCATTTTTGGCCGAGCAGCAAAGACTTATATCAGCCATGTGAGGATATTTGGAGGATCTGCCGGGAGCGATGGATGACAGGGACGGATAGCGAGAGAATCCGAGAACTCCACGCTGACAGCGTAAGCAAATGATGACGATGATGATGATGATATATAAACTGATGGCTTCTGTAATAAAAAGTTGAAAAAAAATGATAACTTCAATCTCACTCTTAGAAGTTAATCCAACGACAAATTTCGTTTGTCATGTCGAGAATTTGCAAAAGCCTATCTTTGTTCGGAAGAACTAACACAGAAGGGAGGTGCTGAAGATAACCAGTCTTATTTCTGCGTCACAGTCTCTCGTTAACTTTCTTGCAGTAAACTAGATGGAGAAATAGAAATCAAACAATTAAATAAAATAAACAAGAGACAAGAATTGCTTACGAGCATTCAAGCACTTTTGATTAATAATCCAATGTTCTTATACAAACGTTTCTATTTCGCTTAACATTTTCTTCTTTATTATTTTTATATATATGGAGAGATGAAGGGTTCTTGCGAGTTTTTCCATTACCGAAGAAGAGATACACCCACAGTCCATATATATATATATGTATATATATATATATATATATATATATATATGGAACAAATACAAAAACAAAGTAATACAAAAGTGATGAATTTATCATGAAGGCAAGTCAACGTTAAAATGTTTCGGTTTTTGTAACCTTTCATCAGAACTTTAAGACGGTGAACAAGTGTTAATAGAACATCGATGAATGTTTTAATAAAATACAATTACAGGGGAAAAGATATATATATATATATATATATATATATATATATATATATATATATATATACAAAGAAAGATCATATAACCGTTCAATCATTCAATCACTGCTCTTTTTCGAAAAACTTTCACGGTTTTTGGCACAGGCAATGATGCTTGAATGCATGGAACTTCTAGGAGATTCAAAAAGTTCTTATCTTTACCCAGAAAGAAGAGCCGTAAATGAACATTTTCTTTTAGCACCATACTAACCACTTTTGGGGAGCGCCTCATGGGTTGTAATGGTCAGTGAGCCTCATTGGGTGCCCCATTTATACGGCCTTGTGCCATATCTAAGCAAAAAGCTTAGTAAATTAATTACTACTAAGCAATTCTTTTAAAACTAGAAAAACTAGTTCAGATTTCTATATTGATTTCCGTGCAGGTGCGGTCCATACAAAGGTGAGAGGTGATCTAAAAATAGACCCAACAGAGGCAGTCTATATCTTAGTCAATTTATAAACACATCGTCCTCTAAAGAAGCAGTTTTAGAATTCACTGACTGTATCACCTATAGAGGAGTAAAGAAACACCACCACCACTAAAAAAGGTTTAATTTGGTTTTATGGCACATCAACCATTGTTGGTTATTTAATGTAAAACCCTTTTTTTATTCATATAAACAGTTCTATTTCAAACAATTTAGTTTAGTATAAGTATCCTTTTTTTGTTTATATACAGTTAAATGTCAAAACAGTTCTATTTCAAACAATTCAGTTTAGCGTAAGCACTCAGTTTAAATGTTAAAAATCAGGTTCATTTCAAACAACTCAGCTTAGCATAAGCACACGGTTTCTCCGTAAAAACAGTTCTATTTCAAACAATTCAGCATAGCTACACAGTTTAGTTCAATTTGACCCATAGACAGGACCCTATCAGGTGGTACCACTCCAGGCCAGAGTAGACCTGGGATCGATGGCATTCCCCAAAGCTCCAGCATTTTTGGAACGTCACTATCAGATTGTTTGTTTAGTGTCATATCTAGGACACTCGTTGGGGGAATTTTACCTCTCTGCAGAGGTGCAGTCGGTGTATTCTGGATCCCCAGACCTTCTCTAAGTTTAAGATAATAACTGCTGCGGAAATGTATCTTATTTCTATATCTTATATCTATATCCGGGGTCATTCAATAACTAAGGTGAGTTTTGGCTTAAGGAGTTGGCAATAGGAAAGCACCGTTAACAGTTTCACTTTTTCAAGAAAATCAATAGAAATCGAACCTTTCATGCCCCATCTGCTTGATTTTCTTTTTCACTGCGCCCAAAATTTTTCTTTACCGGAGAATCATTGTGTTTTCACTCCATGGACTCTCTTTTTGACGCTGACTAGCAATGTTAACATTTTCCTGTAAATTTCAGAATGTTTGCACTTCTCAGACGCAAAAAAAAATTGATGACAGACCACTCTGATTTGTCACAATTTTGAATAACTTTGAAATAATCATATTTGCCAGATTGAAGTCATTTTTGTTATTAACCAATTCCAAACAATATTAAGTTTATATTTACAGAAAAGAATAATATGTATAATGCCTCTCTTTTTTTCATTCCCCTAATTCATTGAATGAGCTTCGTATATTGTCACCTATCCAATTTTGAAAATTAGAAAATTGAATTTTAACAATGCAATTTTCAACAATACTCCTAGATATAAGTAAGTAAAGTTGGCGATCAGAGTCGAGGGTGACCTGAAGGCTCCCTTTTCGATAGCTACTACACCAAGGTGTAGGGGAGGACGCTACTCCTTCCCTGGATTGCTGTACTTTACCTTTGATCCGTACCTTATAATGCTGAGTGTTAAGCAAAGAGGCATCAAGTACCATTTTTTGAGTCTTTGGTATGACTCGACCTGTGATTGTCCGGTTTTCTCATAGATATAAATGAATGAAAAAAAGTTAGATAGACAGAGACATAGGTTTGTTATCGTTAGAAATGTTTACAAGGACTAGAGTTCAATTCCTGGACAAGGCAGTTTGCATTTCACATCAAGCTAATTTCCTTGAAAGAAGTTTGCATCAACTATTCTTCGTCCAGATAAATTATTAGGCATTTTAATTTTGGTATTGCAACTGGTCTGGGAGAAAGAAAAATCTGAACCCATACCAATTAAATCTCACTTAAAAATGACCTTGTTTAACATCCTGCTCGTGTGGAGGGGTTGGTAAATACACGCATATAGATAGATAAATTCCATTTTAGGCCCTTGTACAGAAGAATGAATTACATCGCAGAAATTCAGCATCCCCCGTATGTAGTTAAGTCAGAATTTTTTTTTTCTAATTAATCACAAGAGTAAGTATTGAGGATATGGTGTACTTTAAACGAAATATGACGATGCACCTTCCCACTATATTAAAAAAAAAAGGATTTCAGGGATACTTCAACCAATGGAAAACGCACTGGAATAGGTGTGCTGAAAACCAAGAGGACTATTTTGAAAGAAAACTTACGTTTCATTTTTTTTGTTCAATTCTGTCTCGATACTTTTTAAACCCACTTTGCAAATATCAATGTTCGGCTAAGCGCCAGAGGGTATAAAAGTGTCAGCCCTTGAGTTTACTTTTGGGTGTCCTGTCGAATTTGTTGTGAGCGACACATCGTTGAAGACAAAGATCTACACTACTCTTAAAAATTTGGCAGTTCATTTCTGTAGTAATAGAAACATTTTTTTTTCTTTCGTGCTCGCTTGCCTTTTTCTTACTTTCGTTCTTTCTTTCTTTCCTTAAGTTTGGTGTTCGATCCCTTGGTTTGGTTTGGTTTGATGGCTCATCAACCATTGTTGGTTATTTAATGCCAAGTCCATTTATATACATATAAACAATTCTATTTCAAATAATTCAGTTGAGCTTAAGTACACAGTTAATTGTCAAAAACATTTCCATTTCAAGTTATTCAGTTCTAATTCAAATAATTCAATTTCGTATAAGTATAGTTTTTTTTTTGTTTACACACAGTCAAATGTCAAAACAGTTCTATTTCTAGCAATTCACTTTAGAGTAAGTACAGTTTCAGTGTCTAAAACAGTTCTATTTCAAATGATTCAGTTTAGCATAAGTATGTAGTTTAGTTCCATTTGATGCATAGATTGTACCCTATTAAGTTCTACCACTCTGGACCAGAGTGGACCTGGGAGCGATGGTAATGAAAGGGTACACCGCATCCTCCAAAGCTCTAGCATTACTGGAACCTCTCTGTTTAGTGTCATATCAGGACGTCTTACCTCTCTGCAGAGAGCATAATTTTTTTTATTTCCTTTTATTAACCCACATTTTCCTTCCTTCCTTCTTTCTTTCTTTTTACTAATATATATTTTTCTTTTCTTTCTTCTTTTTACAAACCTCCTTTTTTTCATTCATTCATTCTTTCTTTCTTATCATTATAGCCCTAATTTTTTTCATTTCAATTCTCTAGCCTACTCTTTCTTTCTTTCTTTCTTTCTTTCTTTCTTTCTTTCTTCTTACAAACTTATTTTTCTTTTCTTTCTTCTTTTGCAAACCTATTTCTTTTTTCTTTCTATCTTTCTTTCTTTCTTTCTTATCACCACGAGACTTAATTTTTCTTTCTTTCTTTTCTCTAGCCTACTCTTTCTTTCTTTCTTTCTTTCTTTTTTCTTTCATTCTTTCCACAAACCTATTTTTCTTTTCTTTCATCTTTTTACAAAACAATTTCTTTTCTTTTTTTTTTACTTTTTGTCTTTCTTTCTTATCACCGCGAGCCTTAATTTTTCTTTCTTTTTTTATCTACCCTAGTCTCTCTCTCTCTCTCTCTCTCTCTCTCTCCTTCTCTCTCTCTCTCTCTCTCTTTCTTTGTAACTTATTTTTCTTTTCTTTCTTCTTTTTACAAACATTTGTCTTTCTTTCTTTTTTCTTTCTTTCTAATCATTACGAGCTAATTTTTCTTTCTCTCTTTTCTCTCTACCCGAGTCTTTCTTTCTTTCTTTCTATCAGCTGTTGGGTTGCATTTGTGCACAAATAAAGGGTCTGCTTAAGGTCGTTTTGTGTTACATATAATGGAACCTTTTCCACATTATAACCATTTATGCGAGTAAAAACAACAGGTCCCTTATCCCCGACTCGAAACGTGGCTTTCAGATGAGAATGCCTCACTGCTAACATATTTGATAAATAACATTTTTATTTTTAATATCTTATATTCCTATCAGAAGGTTGAACGACGCCACTTTTTTCTATGATGAGGTGATCTCCTGCCATTTCGTTTCGGCTGAGGGCTCAAGGTGCATATATGTTCACACTTGACAGAAATTTGTAGCGCTCGGTAGAAACTGTATCTTTTTTATTTTTTCAGTAGTTTCGTTTTTCTTTTATTCTTTTTCTTTTTCTTTTCCTTTTTTCGTCTCCTGAAATTACTCTTTCTTTCTTTCTTTCTTTCTTTCGTTTCATGAGCTTATTCTTTCTTTCTTTCTTTCTTTCTTCCTTTCTTTCTTTCTTTCTTTCGTTTTATGACATCAAACATTCTTTCTTTAGTTTCCCTAACTCATCGTCATGAAGTTACTCTTTCTTTCTTTCTTTCTTTCTTTCTTTCTTTCTTTCTTTCTTTCTTTCTTTCTTTCGTTTGTTACCTTAAGTTTTCTTTCTTTCTTTCTTTTCATGAGCTTTTCCTTTTTTTCTTTCTTACTTTCTTTCTTTCTTTCTTTCTTTTGTTTGTTACCGTAAGCTTTCTTTCTTTCTTTCTTTCTTTCAAAAACGTATTCTCTCTTTTTTCTGTCTTTCTTTCTTTTTACTAACTTATTTTCTCTCTATTTTTTGTTTAATTATCCCTCTTTTTCATTTCTTCTTCTTGCTAATTAATGTGTCGGTCTTTTAACGCACTTCTTTCTCTCTTTCTTCTTTCTATTTTTTTTCTGTCTTTCTTTTCAACTTTTCTTTCTTTATTCGTTTCACAAACTTATTTTTTCTTCTTTTTTTTTTTTTCTTTTTTCCTATCTTTTTCTTTTCTGCCTTCTTTTTACTGACCTATTTTCTCTTTCTTTCAATTTTTCTTTCCTGTTAAATCATCATGCTTTTACATTTCTTCTTCTTCTTCTTCTTCTTCTTCTTCTTCTTCTTCTTCTTCTTCTTCTTCTTCTTCTTTAAACTAAGCAATACCTGAAGGAATATATGAACATGTCAAGCAAATATTTCACTGTTTCCAGACGTTATCTCTCTAGCTACATTATTGGCAGTATCAACCACGACTTAGGTAATGCTATTAACTCAACTGGCTCAGATCCTTACGTTGTGGGCCTGGGGCCAGATTTTCCGCGCACTTAAGATTCCTCGGGTCACTGCTCCCACACAAGGGCACCAGATCACGATTTTTGGCAAAGATTATGACGGTAGATTTGTACAAAGTTTTCATCTTTGCTTTTTACTTCATACTAACAGAAAGACACTCCTCCCGGCGACGTTACTCTTTGCAATATGATCTCACGTAAGCGGGTGTGTCTTCTTTTCTTGAGCAAGTTGCAGAAAATAATTATCTGTATATTGCGCGAATGTCTTGCTTCAGTTACGGCGTTTCAGAAAGGCTAGATTATTTTCAGAACAAAAATTAGCTCAGCAGAGACAATTCGAACAAAGAAAACACAACGATATTATCATTAATAGAAAACCAACGATATTATCATTTAGAAAACAAATTCTGCTGGGAATCGAGCTTCTGACATCATTCGAGATCAAGTAATTTTCAAGTACTCCTCAAATTTTATTGTGTATACACTAAAAAATATATTTGACTTGAATCGCATCACAGCCTTGTCGGCGTGCTGAGAAAACATGAACTGTACCCTATGCAAAGGAAAAAGACCCCAAGAAATAAAGTGGGTGCTGGATATGATATGTTGAGGTGAGGCTCCTGTTCTGGAAATATAGGGAGTGCAGAGCACCTTTTTATTAACATTGCTCCCAGGTCAACTATGATTCGGAGTAGTAGTACATGCTAGGGTCAAATAGATCTATTTAAGAATGATTTCCATTCGATAGGACTTTGTTCGAGAAACTACAAAAAAGCGTAAATATGAACGCAATTCCCAAACCACTACGTGTGACGTTACTACAATTGAGGGGGTGCTGGAAACGCAGGGGCGCTGAGGAGAAGTCTATGGTTTTATTCCTCGTTACCGGTAGTCTCTTTCCGAATTCCGTGGGTAAAATATCCATCCAAGACCTTTGGGCCAGTAATTAATGTGTCGGTCAAAACTCTACTTTGCCGGCTAAAACCCACTCACCACTTTCTGGGATGAGACAAGCTTTTTGATCCAGCGCCGGGCTGGTAAAACTTTTGAGAATATTCTAGACAATTCCACAACATTCGAGAAACAGGAAGAGCAGAGTCCTTTCCTGTTTCTTTATTCCCTTTTCTGCGGGTTGTATCATGTTTACTCAGAGTCACGGAGTCGTTTCGCTCAACTGTTTAAACAGATAACAAAATAATTTGACCATGATACATTACACCGATCCCATCTCTGATCTGTAGTGGGGGGTTCCAATAACAAAGGGATTCCATTGGGATGCTTCTTGAACTCACCAGAACCCACAAGAAAAAAATGCTTTAAAAAAAGACTTTCCAATATATATATACATATATATATATCTTTTTTTTTTCTTTAAGAAAAAAACCAAAGACCGGTAAATTCAGGATTATAAATTTATTTCGGTCCCGTATTTTCAGTTTCTGGTGTGAGCCAAAAACATGAAGAAAAAATTTATACAGGACTTCTTCAGATCCAATGGATAATTAACTAAAACAGAATAAACACGTGGGGTGGAGGGGGACGAGATTAAGGAGTTACCTCCTCGTTTTATTAAATTTTCGTTTTATTTTAATTTTTCAAATTTCTTCTGTCAGTTATAATTACGGTAATTTAACTTTTTTATTTATTTGTTTAGTTTATTTTCTTTTCATGTTAAGTTCGATAATTAACTTTTAAGAGAAATATTAATGCTTATATCAATTTCGATACCATTTTATTAGCTGCCTATTTTTAGTGTATATGTTGGATACGTTTTTTTACCTGGTTTCACTATTTATTTCTATGTTAAGCACTTCCAATATATATACATATATATATATATATATATATATATATATATATATATATATATTGGAAGTGCTTTTTTAAAGCAATTTATATATATATATATGTGTGTGTGTGTGTGTGTGTGTGTGTGTGTATATATATATATATATATATATATATATTCCTTTAACAAAAATCTATCTAAACGCCCTATTAAGCGGCACTAGCAAAAAATAACCTTAGACTGATTGACACGCCGTAAAAATAAATCAATAGTTTTGACTTTTTTACAAGAAAAAACATTTTTCAAAAAATATTTCCATGATGACGTTTGGTTAACGTAACGGTTAGAAATGGAATCTGCGAACGGAGTTCAATTCCTGAATGAGAATGTTTGCTTTTCACTTAGCTCTTGAGAAAGGCATTAAGTCAAGCTGTTCTCTTTTTCCCCAGCTATGGAAGTTAAAGACTAGATTCTTTAGCGTTGGTTTGCCAACCAGCTTAGTAAAAGGGAAACACTAATTTCAAACCAGCTTTACTCCGCTTAAAATTGATCTCATCCTGCCTATAGTAGAAGGAATGAATAAATACACGCGTTCATAACAATACACTTGAGGTGTACAATACACTTGTGGAGGTGCCCGTGGTGTAATGGTTATCGTCGCAGGATGAGGACTCGGCGATACGAGTTCAAATCCTGGACGAGACTGATTGCATTTCACATAGGTTCCAGCAATGCTGGAGCTATGGGAAATGCGGAGTACCCCTTCATTGCCATCGCTCCCAGGTCCACTCTGGCCCGGCGTGGTAGCACCTGATAGGGCCCTATCTATGGGTTGAATAGAAATAACAGCATACTTATGCTAAAATGAATTGTTTGAGTAAACAGGATAGCTTGAAATAGAAACGGTTTTGACAATTAAACCGTACTTACACTTAAACTGCGTGCTTATGCTTAATTGAATTATTTCAAATAGAACTGTTTTTTGACATTAAAACTGTATTTACACTTAACTGAATTGTTGCATATAACTGCTTGAATAGTTTGAAATGGAAATGTTTTTGACAATTAAACTGTGTACTTATGCTAAACTGAACTATTTTCACTAGAATAGATTATTTACATAAAAATGGATTTGACGTTAAATAACCTACAAAGGTTGATATGCCATAAAACCAAACCAAACCAAACCAAACAAAATAATCTAATGGTGAGATTCCAGTAAGGTGGGAGCTTTGAGGAATGCAGAGTACCCTTTCATTGTCATCGCTTCTAGATCCACTCTGGCCCGGAGTTATAGCACCTGATAGAGTCTTATCTATGGGTCATATAGAACTAAACTGCGTACTTATGCTAAACTGAATTACTTGATATAGAACTATTTTGATATTTAAACTGTGTAACCATACTAAACTGAATTATTTAAAATAGAACTGTTTTGACAATTAACTGTGTGTAAACCTCTATCTAAACTGAATTGCTTGAATTAGAACTGTTTGACTAAACTGAATAGCTTGAAAAAGAAATGTTTTGACAACTTATGCTTAAATGAATTGTTTGAAATGGAACCGGTTTTCTGTACTAAATAGAATTGTTGGATATGGAACTATTTTTGACATCAAAACTATAAGTAAGTAAAGTGAACTTAAGACCGTAGTTGAGGGAGACCCGAAGGCTCCATTTTCAATAGCTACTACACCGAGGTGTAGGGGAGGGCGCTACTCCTTTCATGGAAAACTCCTTTCCTTGGTCAAAACTGTAATTACGCTAAACTGAATTGTTTAAAATAGAACTGATTAATTGTATAAAAATGGATTTGGAATTAGATAACCTACAAAGGTTGATATGCCATAAAACCTAAACAAACAACCATTTAACAATATTTATCTCTTACCTATATCTATGTTCATCACATTATCTATTCAATTTATTTCTAGCATTGCACCTTCTACTGAGAATGAGACCCTGCGGCCACGTAACCAAAAACAAAGGTGTGAACCCCCCTGATCCCCACCAGCAATAAGTTAAATAGTACCACTAATATTTTTCTACAAGGATGGCTTTGGCATTAAATTGCTCGAAAAGGTTGATATGTCATTATATATATTCATACATACATGGAAGTAAATGATGGAAATGAATCCGAAAGTATGAAAAAATATTTTTTATTATAAATTTATAATAAATTCATCACTTTTCGAATACTTTGTTTTTCTATTTTCTTCATATATATATATATATATATATATATATATATGCAAATTTCATTAAACATAATAGACATTTTATGTCTACATATTTTCTTCTGGATCCGTTCGAATTCCCGTATTACTTTTATCGTATTCGGGGGAATTGATTTATGTATTGTCCATAGTTGTATGTATCCCTAGTACTTTCTGTACTTTATTTTAAAGCTTCATATCAAGGAAAAATAAGGATATGAAGGTGAATTATATAATTCCAAAATATAAAACTCAATAAACTTATTTTGATAAAGTCATAAGAATAATTATATAAACATTCGAAAAAAATAGATGATCAAAAACATCAGAACGATTAAATAAATCCGTAAAATTTAATAATTAAAATGATTATTGAAAGAGTCTCAGTACTTTACTAAATTAAACAGCTTTTCACTGATTCCTGCATTGTAAACATGGCGAAAAAAACCTGTGACATCATTGGAACTCAGAAAACTGATAGTCAAGTTACGTAATGAAGATAAACTCTCAATTGGGGATATTTCAAAGACTGTGGGGAAATCTAAAGGTGTTATTCATAGTATTTTAAGAAAACTTGAGGAAACTGGTTCACGTGAAGCCAAGAAACCACCTAGCAGGCCGAAGAAAACTACTGCAATGGAAGACAGATGGATTGGTAATGAACAAAAAAAGGATCGATTTGCGACAGCAACCGCTATCTCTAAAAGAGCTAATGCTAACCTCGGCATTAAAATTGATATTTTAATGCCAAGGTTAGCATTAGCAAGGTTAGCATGAGCACACTATTTCCCGATGATTTAATGAAATAAATTGGAACAGTCGAGTAGCTTCTACGAAGCCGTACATTTCTAAAAAGAAAAAAAAAGAACCGATTAAAATTTGCCACAGATAATGAACAGTAGGATGGTGTTCCTTTCAGCGATAAACTAAAGTTTAACCTGTTCAGTTGTGACGGGAGAATGTTCGTTCGACGCAGTCCTAAGGAGCGACATTCACCTCAGTCCACTAAAAGCAGCGTTAAATTTGGAGGAGGAAGTGTGATGGTGTTTAGCATGATTGCAACTGCTCGTACAGGACGTCTTGTCAACCTAAACGGTAAAATTAACGTAACTGTATACAAAGAGATATTGAAGAAACATGTTGTATCTAACTTGAGAACTAAAATTAATCAACCAGCTGTATTTGTGCAAGATAACGCTCCGTGTCACACAGCAAAGTATGTTAAGACATTCCTTTCCGAGGAGGATGTTACTGTTATGGAGTAGCCTGCTCAAAGCCCAAACATGAATCCTATTGAGAATGTTTGGAAATTACAAAATGAAAGAGCTAAGGAAACGAATCCAAGAAATGTTGAAGAACTATGGACTAAATTGAAAGGAGAATGGGAGAAAATATCCATTGATGAATTCGCTTGTGTAGCAAAAGATGTCAAGCTGTTTTTGAAAGTAAAGTTCTAGATATTAAATACTAATAAATTATGAACACTATTTTCATTTAGATATGATGTATCCATTATAATTGTATGATTTTGTTAATCGTTCTGATGTTTTTGATCATCTATTTTTTTAATGTTATGTAATTATTTTTATAACTTTATCAAAATAAGTTAATTGAGCTTTATATTTTGGAATTATATAATTTACCTTTATATCCTTATTTTTCCTTGAAAAAATGTTCTATGAAGCTTTAAAATAATAACTTATTACACTTTTTCTTAACATCGTTCTTATCTTTAAACTCGCTACTATATATACGTGAGGAATATTGACATTTCTGGGAATTTTACCATTAAAAATTACTTACCTTGAAGATATAGTTTCAACAGCACCCTTCGATGTAGGAACTTTGGATTACCAAGAAAACTTCTTACAAAGGGTAGCGATAAATTTCCGTACTACATTTGGTTCGTGTACGTGTTTCGATCACTAAATTTTTTTCCGAGTGTGCACGCGCGTGAATGTGTGTGACGTAGTCAGCAGATACTTGTTATCGGTCACCCGTGGCTGAGAAGGTAAGAAGTATGTCACTTTATGAGGTGGACCCCAAAAGAGACCACGTGTTAAACTCTGTCCACGTGGGCAGACAGATAAGCATCCATTAATGAAACTATGAGCGATTGTTTAAATTTCTGTTGTCAGTACTTATATCAGAACTGTACTAAGGCCCTTGCAGAAGACATGAACCCAACAAATTCCTGCTCCCTTAAAAGTTTTCTTTTCAGTAGCACACAATGGGGTAGTGACATGTATACACACAAAGAGATACACACACATATACGTGTAGGTCAAAGAATGTTTACCAACAATCCTTCAAAAAGCTCTAGCAAAGTAAATTTTTGTTTCACAAAGGATATTATTTTTAATTAGGATATTATTTTTCATCTCGAGCAACGTTAGGTACTTCATCTAGATCATATATATATATATATATATATATATATATATATATATGTGTGTGTGTGTGTGTATATATATATATATATATATATATATATATATATATATATATTACATGATACACTTTCATGCTATCGGCAGTCATCAGACAATTGCTGATGGCATGAAACCCAGGGTCACAGACTGTACCATGTAATATGACACACACACACACACACATATATATATATATATATATATGTGTGTGTGTGTGTGTGTGTGTGTGTGTGTGAATGCTCTATCATTGATATTGGCCACTAATAAATAATACTGCAACATTTGGCCCTCCATTAACACATTAGGAGGTGCCCGTGGTGTAATCGTTAACGTCGCAGGAAATGGGCACGGTGACACGAGTTCAAATCCTGAACAAGACTGATAGCATTTCACATAGCACTAATACCCTTGGGAAAGGTATGAATCCAAATATTCTCCCTCCAGCTATGGGTAAATAGTAAGACAGACGAGGTTCTTCAGCCTGGTTGAGGCAACTAGTCTAGGAGAAGGAAAACTGAATTCAAACCAGTTAAACTCCGCATAATATATCCTATCCGAGCGGAGGGGTTTGTAAATATGATTAACACATTAAGTGAGCTAGTAAGAATCATAAACCTCTTATATATATATATATATATATATATATATATATATATATATATATATATATATATATATATATATAATGTAATAGTAGCGTAGCATATGCATAGGTTGAACGAAAATTATTTTCTCATCTAAATGGACATTTGAGTCACTTCTCGTCCATCTATTCATTCATTTTCATATATATATATATATATATATATATATATATATATATATATATATATATATATATATATATTTCTGTGGTGAAGCGTATCTACTCCTTTAAAAAGATTTGAAAATTTTCTAAAAGAACTTTTTTCCCCACAAAAACTTTTCCTCCTGAAGATGACCTAAGGTCGCAACGAGTTGAAGACAATTAAAGATAGACACCATAAAAGAAATATTTTTATTTGTCTCATCACTTTTTGTTCATCTTTACATATATATATATATATATATATATATATATAGATGGACGAGAAGTGACTCAAGTGTCTAAAGACCACGGACGCCTGTATTCTTTAACACGGGCAAAGAACCGTATGTGGTGCAGTGTGTGCAGTGTGTTATTGCTTTCCCTTCAAGCAATATCGAAATAATTAATTAATCTTTTGACCAAATTAAACAACAAACAAGTTCAGTAGTCGACGGAATTCCGTTTTATTAATCAATATTTGTATTTATATTCGTTATTGGAGCCGTGAAACCAAGCCAGAATGGTATGGATGATGGAAGCCCCCAGGGTTGATGGACGAGTCGAGGAACTATTTACAAGAAGACGACAAGAGCAACAACAACAAACAGTTAGATGTCCTCACTACCGTCTGGGGAAGGCTGTTGGAATCGATAATTGATATAGCTTGCTATCAGTAAAGTCAACTCCAAAATCTGTCAAAAGAAAAGAAAAAAAGAACAATGAACACATATTTTAAAAAGATAGTTCATATTCATTTACACGTAAACATTTCTAAAAAAATTCAAAAAACAGCAATTTTTGTCATAATTATAAGATAGATAGATAGATAGATAGATAGAAACGGAGTAGATAGATAGATAGATAGATTTATCTATTAAATCAGTTCCTTTTCACTGTTCCCCAATTATAGAACTGTGTAGAAATATAGATTAGTTTGGTTTGGTTTTATGGCATATCAACCCCTCTAGGTTACATCATGCCAAATCCTGCTTATATATATATATATATATATATATATATATATATATATATATATATATATAGTATTATTCTGTCCAGTTAAACCGGAGTTGGGAGTAATTCCATCAGGTCAAAAAACCATTCAACAATGAATATTTGAATTTTCCTGGTAAAGAGCTCAATGTAACTGACATTACAGAGCAATAATTGCTTTAAGAAAAAAACAAAACCGCTCACATTAGGATTATAAATAACTGCATCAGCCGTAGAACATAAGATAGATATAATTTGCATACAAGAGCACCGATACACGCACACCGAAGATATCAAGTATCACGAAACTGGAAATGGATGGATGCTGGTGACTGTATCGGCATGGAAAAACTCTGTCAATGCATCGGTAGGAGGGGTGGGAATACTTCTAGGACCGAGAGCGTTAAAAACACTGAACAGCATTGAGAGAATACAACCTAGGATGATGGCCGCAACGTTTAATGGCAACCCCAAAGCAACAATTATCTCCTGCTACAGCCCTACCAATGTTAGCGAAGAAAACGAAATAGCCACCTTCTACGAAGATCTATCCTCCCTAGTACGTAGCATTCCGAAACACAACCTGCTAGTCATTGGCGGAGATATGAATGCACAAATCGGGAAAAACAGACACAACAAATACAGCCTACACTACACGTCTAACAGGAATGGACAGCATTTAATAGATTTCATGATAGAAAATAGATTAACCTGCCTCAATACAAACTTTCAAAAAAGGGAGGGGAAATTATGGACCTACACATACGCAAATAAGAGTAAAGCACAGATAGACTACGTCCTTATAAACAGGAAATGGAGAAACAGTGCGATGAATTGCGAGGCATACTCCTCCTTCGAGGGTGTGTCCTCCGATCATCGAATAGTTACGGCCAAAGTACGACTAAGCCTAAGAAAAAACGCCACACGTAAAGCCACGACCAAGCACTATGACTGGGCCCTACTCAACAACAGAGATATTAGAGACAAATATGCATTAGAATTAAGAAACAGATTCGAAGCACTACAAGAGAAGGTAGAAATAGGCACCCCAAATGACGAATATGAAAATTTTGTAGAAGCGCACCTGGAGGCGGCAGAAAAGTGTATTCCAACAAAACCTAGAACTAAATATAGAGTCCCTTGGGAAACGCTAGCGGCTAGAGAAAAACGTGCACTTGTGAAGACTGCCTCCAAAAACTATCAACAGAACCCAACAAATACAAATGCACGAGAACTAGAAAAGGCGCAACATCAATTAACAGGAATATACCTAAAAGAACAGGCAGAATACGTACAAAATCAGATAGATAAGATTAGAGACTCGGTGGAAGATAGGCAATCCAGGATAGCCTGGCAAACAATAAACGAAGTAAGTGGAAGAAAGAGCACAGCCAAAGCAAAATTGAAAGCTGCAAGCCAACAAGAAAGAATAAAACTGTGGGAACAGCATTTCAAAGATGGAGCAAATCCTACTAGCTTACGGCCTACCAAAAGAAACCGTAGCAGCGATAATGATTCTCTACAGAAACACCAAAGTAAAAGTACGTTCACCAGATGGAGACACGGAATACTTCGACATTGTTGCAGGAGTACTACAAGGAGACACACTAGCCCCGTACCTCTTTATCATCTGTCTAGACTATGTGCTTAGGACTTCGATCGACAAAATCAGAGAAAATGGCTTTGAGCTGACTAAGAGAAGAAGCAAAAGGTACCCCGCAAAAACAATCACGGACGCCGACTACGCTGATGACTTGGCGTTACTAGCGAATACGCCTAATCAAGCAGAGACACTACTACATAGTCTGGAACGAGCTGCAGCTGGCATTGGCCTACATGTCAATGCAAACAAAACCGAATATATGTGTTACAACCAAACAGGCAACATTGCCACACTAGACGGAGCCTCTCTGAAACTAGTCGACAAATTCACCTACCTAGGAAGCAGCGTCTCATCAACCGAGAAGGACATCGACACACGACTGACGAAGGCATGGACAGCTATCGATAGGCTCTCGATCATATGGAAGTCGGACCTAACAGATAAAATGAAACGCAGTTTCTTCCAGGCAGCGGTTGTGTCGATACTGCTATATGGATGCACCACATGGACGCTTACGAAGCGGCTGGAGAGGAGGCTGGACGGAAATTACACAAGAATGTTGAGAGCAGTATTACACAAGTCCTGGCGACAACACCCCATGAGACTCCAACTATACGGACACTTGCCCCCCATCACAAAAACTATACAAGTTCGACGAACCAGACACGCGGGACACTGCTGGAGAAGCAAGGACGAGCTCATAAGCGATGTACTCCTGTGGACCCCCACTCATGGATGTGCAAGTGTGGGACGACCAGCACGAACTTACATACAGCAGCTATGTGAGGACACGGGTTGTAATCCTGAAGACCTGCCGGAGGCGATGAGTGATAGGGAGAAATGGCGAGAGACGGTCAGGGATATCCGCGCAGACGGCGCGACATGATGATGATGATATGTTTTTGATTTAAATCAAAAACACGAAAAAAAAACGTTTTTTTATCCATAAGATCTGAAGAAGTCCTGTTAATATTTTCTTAATTTTCTTTTCTTATATATATATATATATATATATATATATATATATAATATATATATATATATATGTGTGTGTGTGTGTGTGTGTGTGCGCGCGCGCGCAAGCGAGAGATTATTTTTAAACAAAAATTCATTTCTTTGCACACATTTAAATGGTTTCAAGAATTATTATTCAACACTAATAATTCTATCTAATATCAACACAGATAAATGTTTACAAGTAACACTAACAATTCTATTTCCTATTAATAATCCGTTTGCAAACAGTTAAATTGTTTCAATTATTCCAATTTAACAATAACCATTTCAAGTGGACCAGTGCACATACCTCAGCAGCAATATCTCATCTACTGAGACATATGTCAGTAAACGCATATCGACAGGTTATCGGTGCTGTGGAAATCAGTTCTAACTGATAAAATAAAATAAAACGGGATTTCTTCCGGGCTATGGCAGTGTCATTACTACTCTATGGATGGACTCTAACGAAACGCATAGGGATAAAAAAAAAAATTAAAAAAATAAATAAAAAAACTAGATGAGAACTACACAAAAATTCCAGCTGCAGTTTTCAGCAAATCTTGTCGCCAATAAATGCATATATCTAAAATAATATCATAAAAGATGAAATAATGTATGTGTCTGTGTGTATGTGCAAGAAAGAGAGAGAGAAAGGGGGGATATATGTGTGTATGTTTCGTAATAAGCTTTGTTTAATTCCCACAAGACACGAAATCCATTTAAGACAGTCTTTGTTTCCACGAAAGCCTACAAGCCTTTTCGTACATTATCAATATAAAATAATGTAAATATACTAAGTAAATTGTTTTGTTAAAAGATGCATAAAGAATTGAGGAAGGAAGCGATAAGGATTTTACCTTGATAATTGCATTGTTTGCCTCCTTTATCCTAGTTATTCAAACAACCCTTACTTGAAAAGAATGCTTTCACTACATATGTGTATTTTGTCGGTTCGTTGATGTTTAATGGCATATCAACTCTTGTGGATTATCTAATGCCAAACTCTGTTTTTATAGTATATATATATATATATATATATGATTTGTTGATTGGTTAGTTGATGTTTTATGACATATCAACCTTTAAGGGTTATTTAATGCAAAATTCTGATATATATATATATATATATATATATATATATATATATATATATATATATATCTTATAATAGGCAGCATTTTCTCTTTGGAATATGTTTTATTAAATACGAGACACTACGTTATCTACCTATTTTATTTTTGATCCGTTCAAGTCTTGGTTTGAGTCGTTTGATTTCTGGATGGAATGAATTTAGGAAGGAGCCGTATTTTTCCCAAGTACTTCCATCCATAAAAGGAACGATGTTCAGAGGAACAAAATGGCCGACAAAATGACGTGCCATATACATTTCTATAAAGAGAAGGAATGAGAACAAGCGGGTGGGTAATTTACGGAAGAAAATAATTTTACAAGAGCTAAGAGGAAGCATGGTCAGGATAAGTGTTAAAATCGTTTTTGAAATTGGCAGCTATATTCAGAGTTGATCTTGTTTAAGGAACGTTTTTTAATCTTTATTAATAGAAAATTAAGGATTGTGGGGGGGGGTCGTTTCTTTTTTTTTTTTTTTTTTTTGGAGGTGTTTTCAGTCAGAATTTTCCGGATCCCTTATGTGTTTTAAAGTGTTAAGAAATGGAAAAGACATGAACCGATCAAAGATAGACTGACATAAATTGTCTGTCATATTTAATCACACACACATACACGCGTGATTTGTAAGTGAAAGTTTGTTGGTAGCTATTTTTAAACGAATTATAACTCATTTGTTTGCACACAGTTAAGTAGTTACAACTACTGCCGACACTAATAACTCTATTTTGTATTAATCATTTGTTTGCACACAGTTAAATGGTTTCAAATATTGCAATCTAAAATTAGTTATTCTATATATGAAATATTCCTATCAAATACAGCCGGATGCTTTCAAATAGCTAATAATAATAGTCCAAAGTAAATGATTGAACTATTTTATTTGAACCACAGATGGAACCCTAACAGATACTACAACTCCTTTCTTCAACATTTAAAGATATAAAGAGAAAGCATTCAAGCACAAACTAAAAACTACTGTATTACGATCAAAATCAATACATTACTGTCAATAAACAATGTAGTCTAGACTTTGATGTAGCCTATCGTCTTTAACTGGATATTCCAAATATATCCACCTTATGATATACAATAGTATTGATGATATAGTAATTGATATGGAACTGGATAAAGAACATAGGCCATTGTATCCATGATGCTGTCTAATTTCCTGTTAGTTTGACTCAAAATTTTCCGCATAAACGAGCTCATACTTAAACGAAAGCTTTTAGTTAAGATAAAGTTTTTATGTAACTTTTACAGTTTACTATTTTAAATATTTGTACATATTATATATTCAGGCGTTATAAATAGTAAACAACGTTAAGTAAAAACTTTAATATCTTAACTAATAGCTTTTGTTTCCGTTAAGGATATGAGGGACACTTTGACTGGAATTTACGGCAAGGTTAGGCCGACAGAGAAGGTAAGTTTCGGTCTTTCAAAAACATATCTTGTATAATGAATGATCCTTTATTCTGAGGTGAAAATTGATCTTAAAATGTCGTTCATTACACGAGTAAATGAGGTATATTACTAATAATCTCCTGAGTAGTTGTTGGGGGTTCCACACCAAGTAAACCCTCACTTCCATGCTATTGTTATTATCATTTATTCAATGCAAGTTTCTATACTGCCACTATCTTGTGCTATTTAGAATGATTAATTGAATTTAACGGTATATCAACGCGTCAAGGGTCATTTTATACCCGGAATAATCGGATTCATTGTACGTTCATATTTACATTTTGTATTGTTATTCCTTAAAACTTGGGGGTCGGTTGTGCATGGTCCTTTAAAATAAAATTTTTTAGAAAGATCTATTTGACCCCTAAATGGGACTGACAGTTACAACCATTCCTGGTCAGAGTGGACCTGGGAGCAATGGTAATAAAAACAGTACTCTACACTCCTCTTATATCCAGAACCCCACCACTAGATGCAGTTTAGAGTCATCCCCAGGACACCATTTTGGGGGCAGGGTCTTGACCCACCGCAAGGGACGCAGTCAACGTACTCTATTGTTGTGGAAAAGTGGATAAATTAAATACTTACAATGAGTTTAGTAGTAATATTTCGTTTTTTATTAACAGAACTTCATCAGACTAAATATTTTGTACGTTTATGCACCCGCTTCATTTGCTCTTTTTTCTCTAAAAAAAACCCTCTCTCCCCCTTCACATTTCCTTATTTCTCACTGAAATTAATCCACCTCTATCTGGTCGAATCTCTGATGAAACCCGGTGACATCTAGCTTCGCGGTCACAGTCAAAACCAAATTAACCTCTATAGTATCACTCAAACAAATATCTATTTCCCCTCCCCTTGTTCTTATCTTATCTATCTCTTATCTTTAGACCCTTTCCCTCCCTTTATACCTTTTTACATTCTCCATTAGTTTATCTATTTCCTCAATTACTAAAATGTAGAAAAACGCCAAAAATGTTTAGTCTGAAGAAGTTCTGTGAATAAAGAACGAAATATTACCACTAAACCCGTTGGAAGTTTTTGATTTATCCACTTTCCCACTTACTTTTATCACCTTGTCAGATTCACCAAAATCTACCATTTCTTCATATATTGTTGTGAAAACCTAGTACATTTAAAAAAGTCAAATTGAATTAATAAGCAGTGATGTTTATCATTCTTTCTAGCTCCAACAAATCGAACTAAGAAATTTATTTTTTAAATCGAACTAAGATATTATTTTAAAATCCAGGAGATAATACATAAAAGCAAGAGCATTCAAATCACTTCTTGATTTCATAAAAGGTCGTTAATGGAAAATGCAAACAGTTGCGAAGGGATGATTATTTTTATAACAGATTAATAAATGTGTTTTCCTTTGTTTTAATTGGTTGTTTTAAGGTGGGATAATGGTGCATTAAGAAAAAGGCACATTTAATAAGGACAATATTATTTATAGTTCTGTTACTTCTGCCCGATCCTACAATTTAAGGATATTAAGTTTGATGTATCTTGCGAAGTATTCCAGCGATATCTCAATACCCGATATTTTGTTCCAAAATATTGTCTCAAGTTAATCTTTCAATAATTAAGAGACAATGCTATTTATATCCACAAATCAATGCGGTTTTTTGGGTGCTTTCAAATCTGGCAGCCAAAACTTACCCTGATGTGGGTAGAGTGTTCGCCAATGGTCCGGGGGACGTAGGTTCAATCTCAGGTCGCGTCATTCCAAAGACTTTAAAAATAGTACTTGATACCTCCTTGCTTAACACTCAGCAATATAAGGTACGTATCAAGGATAAAGTGGAGCAATCCAGGGAAAGGAGTAGCGCCCTCCCCTACACCTCGGTGTAGTAGCTATCGAAAAGGGAGCCTTCTGGTCACCCTTGACTAAAGGGAGACAACAACTTATAAAGGATATATGATCATATTGATTAACAAAAACTTGCAAGCAAAAAATAGAGAAAATTGCTATAGGTTTGAATTAAAACCAAAAGTTGTTGTAAATTATGACCAACTAAACGTGTAGATATCTGATCTCTTCGATGAAATAAAACGGGAAATCTTCCAAGCTGTATTCATGTTGATAATACTGTATGGTTGCACTACTTGGACTCTACCGAAACACATGAATGAAAAAAAGCGAAATGGGGATTATATAAGAATGCTGCGTTCTGTTTTGAAAGAATCCTGGAAGCAACACCTGACAAAAAAAAGCAGCTGTGCAGCCACTTACCTACCATCTCACAAACCATCGAAATAAGATAACCAAGACATGTTGATCACTTGGTAAATTAAGGACGAACTCTCAAATGACGTTCACCTGTGGACTGTACATGAACACATTAGTGTTGGTCTACCAGCAAAACCTTACATTCACGAGCTCTGTACGGACACTGCGTGCTGTTTAAAGGACTGATTGTTGATTGAGAGGGACAGATGACAAGACAAAGTCAAAGGGATCCGTGCTATCAGCACGCCTTGTTAATGATGATGATGATGATGATACTAAAATAATGGAAATTATTTAAAAGCTTTCCAATGATTTTATTTGCTTATTAGTAAAAGCTAATGAGCAATTTGTTAAATTTGGTCATAATGAATAGTTGATTAATGAATTAACATAAAATTGTACAAATGATATAATCTAAAGCTATTTCATGCTCAATTGTTAATAGAAGTAAACAAAAGCTAACAAACTTCAAAATGTTTAATGTGAATATTCTAATGTACTTAAAATGCATGGATTTGATTTTTTTTTTAAATTTCACTTGTGACAAGTGATTAAAAATTTACACTCTTCAAGAATTCGTTGACAAATTGATAGATTCATCTGGATAAACCGATATGGATAAATATATATATATGAAAAATGAAATAGATTGATAGATAGATTGCTCATCAACGATTTATATATTTTTCAAAATTTACGATAGCATCCATTTTAGTTACGACAAAGAAAAACAATATATATATATATATATATATATATATATATATATATATATATATGTCAAAACAAGATGGAAAAATGTAGCCATAGTACGGATTGACTACAAAAAGGCCTATGATAGGGTTCCGCAAACTTGGATAATAGAATGTCTGAAAATGTACAAAATATCTGAAAAAATAAAAGTCATTAACTTCATCATAAAAGCCATGAAAAACTAAAAAGTGGAATTAGCGGCAGAAGTGAAATTCCAAAGAGGCATTTTCCAGGGAGACTCACTCTAACCATTGCGAATTGTCATCGCAGAGATACCACTCAATTATATAATTAAGAAATGTTCAAGAAGGTAAAACTTGACAAAATTACGAAAAAAGAAAATCCACTTATATATACGAATATCAAGATATTTGCTCAGAATAAAAAAGAACTAAAATCCCTGATACAAACAATAAGAATACGCAATCAGGATATAGGAATGGAATTTGGCACTGAAAAATGAGTCATATTGGTAATGAAAACGGTAAAAAGAGTAACAGCAAAAGCGATAGAACTATCAAATCAGGAAAGCATCAGAACACTTGAAGAAAAGGAAAATTACAAAAACTTGGAAATATCAAAAGCGGACACCATCAACCAAAAAGAAACAAAAGACAAAGTAAGAAAAAAAAAACACTTCATAAAACAACGAAACTTCTTGAAACAAAGCCCCGAAAGAGAAATCTAATCAAAGGAATAAACGCCTGTGCAGTCCGTCTTGTAAGATACTGTGCACCATTCTTAAAAAAAGACAAGAAAGGAACTCAGACAAATGAACCAAAGAACAAATAAATTGAGGATGATACGCAAAGCCTAACAATCGAGAGATGATATAGCCTATATATGCCAAGGAAAAGAGAAAGAAGAGTACTGCATAGATACAACATTTCGAGGAGTCGAAGAATTCACTAAAACGATCAAAGGAAGATTAATTACAGCTGCCAGTAATATCACTGATAACAAAAGAATAAACAAAATAGCAACAAAGCCTCGGAAATAGAAATGGGAAGAAAAACAATTGTATGGATATTTCAAGCGACAAACTGGGGATATTCTATACGAGATGACCTTGACATGGTTATGAAAAGGAAACCTCAAAAGAGAAACACAAAACAACGCCATAAAGACCAGTTATATTAAAGCGAAATTGATAATACGCTACAGAATAGCAAGTAGGTTATGTGGTAATAAAGACAAAACAATTAATCATATAATATACGAATGTAGCAAACTTTCGTAAAGGGTGTATACGACAAGACACGACTGGGTGGGGAAGGTGCTCCACAGGGAATTTTGCAAGAAATTGAAATTTGACTTCACGAACAAATGGTATATGCACAACCCAGAATCTTTCCTAGACAATAAGACGAATAAAATTCTCTAGGATTTTGAGATACAAACAGATCACAGAATTCCGACCAGAAGACAAGACTTAGTGATAATTAACAAAAAAAAGAAAAGAACTTGATATAAATACGAACCACAGAGTGAAAACCAAAGAAGGCGAAAAAAGAGATAAGTATTTAGAACTTGCCAAAGAACTTAAAAAACCGTAATTAGCACACTTAAGTCTTGGAAATCAGAGGAAGAATGGAGACCATCCAGACTAAAGTATTTTTGAGATCAGTTAGAATACTGTGAAGAGTCCTGAAAACTTGAGGAGACTTACTGTCTCTCAGACTCCAGTGAAAGACCATCAGCTAACGCTTGTATTATAACTCCGAATAATAATAATAATAATAATAATAAGGACGTAAACAGACAGTATGTGTCAAGAAAAGAAGGAAGATGACTTGCCAGCATTCAAGATAGCGTCGATGCATCGATACAAAGACTCAAAAACTACATAAAACTGCAGAGGAAGACTGATTACAGCGACTAGAAACAATACAGACAGCACAAGTATGAACAGAACAAAAATAACCAGAAAACAAAAATGGGAAGAAAAACAAATGTATGGACATTTTAAGCGACAAACAAGCGAAATCTCACATGAGAAAATTTGGACATGGCTGAGAAAGGGAAACCTAAAGAGAGAAACTGAATCTCTTCTGATAGCAGGGCAAAAAAACATCATAAGTAAAAATGGACAAGAAGCAACCAAATAGCTGTTGTACATGATGTGGTGATAGAGACGAAACGATCAATCACATAAGCGAATGCAGTAAATTAACGCCAAAAGAGTATAAGACTAGACACGACTGGATGGAGTAGGTGATGTACAGGGAATTCAGCAAGAAATGGAAATGTGAACATACAAACAAATTGTATAAGCACAACCCTGAATTCGTCCTGGAAAATGAGACATACAAACTTTTCTGGGATTTTGAGACACAAACGGATCGCCTAATCTCGGCCAGACGACTAGATATAGTTATCGTCAACAAAGAAAAAAAAAGAACCATCCGAATAGTGGACATTGCTGTTCCGGCTGACCACAGGGTAAAACTGAAAGAAAACGAAAAAAAAAAGAACCTGGACCTTGCTAGAGAACTGAAAAAATTACGGAATATAAACGTGACGGTGATACCAATTGTAATTGGTGCTTTTGGTACAGTCACTAAAGGGTTGGTTCAAGGACTAGAGGATGTGGAAAAAAGAGGACGAGCTGAGACCATCCAAACTACAGCATTATTTAAGATCGGACAGAATACCGAGAAGAGTCCTGGAGGCTTGAAGACACTTGCTGTCACTCAAACTCCAGTGAGTAACCATCATCTGACGCTTGTGTAAAAAACACCCACAAGAGTGAAATAATAATAATACAACAAAAAAAGGGAACTTGCAAAATTGTCGACTTCTGACCACAGAAGAAAACTGAAAAAATGTGAAAAGAAGGATAAGTACCTCGACCTTGATAGGGAATTAAAAAAACTATGGAGCATGAAGGTGATAATTATACCAATTATAATTGGTGCGTTTGGAACAGTAACTAAAAGGGACTGGAGGACTTGGAATTTGGTGGACGAGTGGAGACCATCCAAACTACTTTATTATTGAGAATGGCCAGAATACTGAGAAGAGTCCGGGAGACTTGAGGTGACTTGCTGTCACTGAAAAAATGACTTGAGGTGACTTGAGGTGACTTGCTGTCACTGAAAAAATGTGAAAAGAAGGATAAGTACCTCGACCTTGATAGGGAATTAAAAAAACTATGGAGCATGAAGGTGACAAGAACATCGATTGACAAAATCAAAGAGAATGGCTTCGAACTGACGAAGAAAAGAAGCAGAAGATACCCCGTAACAACAATTACCGACGCCGACTACGCCGATGACATAGCGATACTGGCAAATACACCTGACCAAGCCGAAACACTTCTGCATAGTTTGGAACGAGCAGCAGCAAGCATAGGCCTCCATGTTAATGCACACAAAACGGAATATATGTGCTATAACCAAACGGGGGACATCTCCACTCTAAAAGGAACCCCTCTTGAACTAGTAGACAAATTCACGTACCTAGGAAGCAGCGTCGAATCAACCGAAAAGGACATCGAAACGAGGTTAACGAAAGCATGGACAGCTATCAATAGGCTATCGAGTATATGGAAATCAGACCTAACCGATAAAATGAAACGCAGTTTCTTCCAGGCAGCGGTCACATCGATACTGCTATATGGATGCACTACATGGACGCTAACAAAACGGCTGGAGAAGAAACTAGATGGCAATTACACAAGAATGCTGCGTGCAATCCTGAACAAGTCCTGGCAGCAACACCCCACAAGACACCAACTGTACGGCCACCTGCCCCCTATCACGAAAACTATTCAAGTTAGACGAACCAGACATGCAGGACATTGCTGGAGAAGCAGAGATGAACTCATAAGAGATGTACTCTTATGGATCCCCACACATGGCCGCGCAAAAGCAGGACGACCAGCACGAACGTACATTCAGCAGCTATGTGAGGATACAGGTTGTTGTCCTGAAGACCTACCTAGGGCGATGAACGATAGGGAGGAATGGCGAGAGAGGGTCAGGGATATCCGTGCTGCCAGCACGATATGATGATGATGATGATAATTGGTGTGTTTGGAACAGTAACTAAAAGGGACTGGAGGACTTGGAATTTGGCGGACGAGGGGAGACCATCCAAACTACTTTATTATTGAGAATGGCCAGAATACTGAGAAGAGTCCGGGAGACTTGAGGTGACTTGCTGTCACTCAAACTCCAGTGAAAGATCACAAACTATCGCTGATGTGAAAAACTCTAATGAGTAAATAATAATAATAATAAATCTTTTTATTGACTGAAGATCGCTTTTAAGTGTAAAACTGACAGTAGCAATCCGTTTGTGTATATTTCTGTCGGGTGATATCGGTACGATTATCATGAAGAGTACTAACCAATGGGAGGAAGATGTAGCTTTTATATATATATATATATATATTATAAAAGAAAGAAAGAAAGAAAGAGGCTGAAATAGATATAAACAGAAACAGACTGGTTTGATCTGGTTGTTTAGAGGCATATCAACCTTCTTGGGTTATTTTATGCCAAAGACATCCTTGTAGAAGAATAATACTTGTACTATTTAACACATAGCTGGAGGGATACAGGAGTTCATAAAGGGGATTAGTCCAAAAGTGAAAACAATAGCTCGAGTGGAATTTGAACGATGTCACAGTCCATGTGGACTTCCTCCTTTCCACAAAAAAGAAAGAATTACTTAAAGCCATCAAAGTACATTTCTACACACGAGGCATAAGTTTGTTTGTTTTGTTTTTGTTTTTTTGGGGGGGAGGGGTCAAGTTCCTTTACCTACTTAAAAAATGCAATAAAACTGCAATAAAAGATTGGCAGGACCGAGGACTTTTCAGAATGATCTCTTGAGATGTCAAAGCGGTAGATACAAAAACAATGATTATTACCTTAGCTTTTGGCATCGTAAACAGCATCTTCTCTGTCCTGTGTTCGTAATGGTGGGGCGCTGACTCGATCAGTTGGTTGACTACGAGCATAAAATCATCTTTCCATCCCCCGAACGTCACCACGGATTTGTAATCAAAATTATTAATTGGTTGCTGCAAGAGAAACACAAAAAGAAAAGAAAAAACGTTTAACAACTTCAGTTTATAAACACAGATATTGAAAAAGAAAAACGAGAGATGGAAACAAAATGACTTTAAAGGAATGAAAGAAATATATATATATAGATAGATAGATAGATAGATAGACTGTGATAAATTGAGAGAGAGATATAGCTCAATTATTTATTAATCCTATTTACCCAACCCCTCCGCTCGGGCAGAATATGACACAAGGTCAATTTTAAAGCGGGGTTTAACAGGTTTGAATTCAGAGTTTTTCTTCTCCTAGACTAGTTGCCTTACGAAGGCTGAAGAAAACCAGTCTTTCCAACTATTTACCCATAGCTGGAGGGAGAATAATTGGATTCATAGCTTTCCCAAGGGTATTAGTGCTATGTGAAATGCAATCATTCTCGTCCAGGATTTGAACTCGCGTCGCCGTGTCCAATTCCTAGGACGATAACCATTACACCACGGGCACCTCAATTATTTATTAATACCTAATAAAATTGGTCTCCTGTGTTGTTAACGATAGAGATCTAATGCTGAGATTCTAAAATGACTGAAAGGATTTTGTGTCAGATGTATAGAAACGGGTTGAGATAGACAAATAACCAGATAGATAAATAGACAGTCAGACAAATAGATGAAAACAGATACGATAGATAGATAGATAGATACATACATACATACATACAAGATCTGATAAACAAATAGATAGATGAAAACAGATAGATAGATAGATAGATCGATGGTAAGCACAAACTCACCCAAGACGTATTGACATTCCATTAAAATCGATCAATCAGTTTTACATACCAACAATAGCTGGATTCGAACTCATTACAGGTAGAGTATTCGCCAACGGCCCGGGAGACGGGGGTTCAATCCTAGGTCAAGTCATACTAAAGATTCACAAAATGATACTTGATTCCACCATGCTTAACACTCAGCATTATAAGGTACGGATCAAGGGTAAAGTGGAACAATTCCATGAAAAGAGTAGCGCCTTCCCTTACACCTCGGTGTAATGAAAAGGGAGCCTTCGGGTCGCCCTCGACTACGATGGCCAACTTACATTAGACAAATAGTCTAGACAAATTCTCTAGCGTTTTCCTTCAAGCCAAACTGCACTATTCATAATAAATATTTATTTATTAAGAACTGAAAACACAATTCTTTCTTTTGTTTTGCTTTTTTTTTTTGTTTGTTTGTTTGTTTTTCTCTTATTCAATTGAATTGAAAAAATGTTTTTTGGTGAAAATACATTTTCTAATTAAATACTATTTGTCATTTGTCGCAAGGGTCTAGATTATTTCTTTGTTGACGTACCGGTGACAACAAAAGTAACTTTAGCTTTACTTGAATTAAAAGTAATACTTGTTTTTTTTTATTTTTTTTTTTATTTAAAGATTTCTTAATCTTTATAAGGGTTATTCAGACTAGAATGAATACATCCTTTTAAAACAGTTTCCTTTTCATTATTAATTTCTATTAGCTCTGTTTTCAACTTATTTCTATTAACACAACTTATTTTATTATGAGTTGCATTCTATGATCGTTAAAAAAAAGTTGCATTGATTTTTTTAAAGTATCATTTGTAATTGAATGGCTGCCTCACACGATCAGTGATCTTGATGCCCAGAAGTGTGACCGACAACAAAAGGTCAAGCACGAGACCTGTGGATTTTTGAAAAGGTGCAGTCAGTTAGTTATCGGGTGAACGACACGTAACGACCTAAATTTCCGGGTTAAACGGAACCACTACCACCCTACTGGAGAGGAATTATTAATCGATATTTAATTGACTTGAAAATACAAGTTCACGTCTTTCTGTTTTTGAGACCGGTCCAGAAGTTGTTACATCAAGTATAAAGTAAGTAGGATTTTTCTGTGACCACGTGTCTGACCTTCCTTTTCCTGATTTAAACTAATCGCTATCTCTTTATCTCATCTTTGACACCTGTAACACTTTCCGGGTCAGTAGCTGTAATACTATCCGTCCCTCTAATTACTTACTAGATTTTTTTTCTTTAATGTGTGTGTGTGTGTGTGTGTAAGAAATTTTAACATTTTTCTATTCCTTTTTTTTCCTATGATCAATAAATTGCATATGTCATTTTGGTAATAAAAACAACAACCTTTGATCTTAGCAAAGATACATACATATGTAAGTGCAAATATCACCAAAGCGTCTTTTAGTATAAAAGAATAAATTTATATTAATGATTTAAACCAAATGGAACAATATAACTGACCTTGTCATTAAAACCGCGTCAAAGCAATAAATTTAATTTACCTAAACACGTAAAGGTTAAATATGAAAAGCCCTTATTCAATGACTCTTCTAGTGTAGATCATTATTGACGTTAGTCACTCACACAACAATCTTTCATATAAAAATGAAAGTAAACAAAGAATTTGTCTAAGGAGACTGTTCCTAAATCCATTTTGTAAAGGATTTTTTTTTGCCAAAAATTGAAAATCTCTACAAATATTTTCTAAACAATCCCAACACGCTCTTTTTAATAAACCATCAAATGAAACAAGAATTATAATAGGAAACATGTAAGCGGATAGAGGGAGTGAGTCTCTACGGTTCCAGGTGAGCATTGTCAGAAGATAGCGGTTTCAAATCCTACCCAAGCTGGCCAGAGGTTTACTTGGTCAAAAACGTGGTGCGATAGACAACAACTATGGAAGGCAGTAATTACTGGGGATACGGTTACAAGACTCATCATTCCTATCCGAGGTCGCGGTAAAAATCACCTGAAGAAGGCCAGAGGTGAAATTTGGCCGAAACGTAGTGAAAGAAGAAACAACACAAAAAAAAACTACCAAGATGAGGACAAAAAGTCCGCAATAAATAAAAAATTAATTCTCAGATTAAGAAGCCTCATCTCAAAATGATTCCAATCCATGTAAAAACTATTATAGAAAATATATAAAAAATATTTATAGAAAATATGTAAAACATAGTAGATGACTACCCTGTCGGTGAGGCTTAAGAAAAAAGACCCCACCCCAGCTAATAAAAAAGAAAAAGAGGCTGAATCATGAAATATATATATATATATATTCAAATTGGTTGTTACAGAATACACCTGCCCCACCTCCGCCTCTGGTGGCTGATCTTGTCCGGTCTGGGGTGCTAGACCAACCATATTTTGTTACATCTACATGGAAGAGATGATGAACTCTGTCAACACGTCTCCCGACTCCTAAATGTTTTTGATGACACTCCTCTTCGCGTCCGTGTACCATTTTATTACAATGTTACAGTTACAAATCGTAATGGAAATTGTGATAATATTCGTTAAATATTTGAAAAGAAAGAGGAGAAAACGATTATAGATAGAGATGAACCAACTGAGACAGACGAATATATAGGCAAATAACTTGATATGCATAAACTGAGCAAGCTCGATAGATAAAAAGATAGATAAATAGATAGAAAATTGCCAGCGGAACTCCTTCAAACTTAGCATTTATTTCAATGAACTATTTCAGTTGAACGAAGGTGTCCTCGTAGTGTAATAGTTAAAACGATGGACTGCGAAATCGTTGTTGTGTGTGTTTGAATTCCAGTCATGCTATTACATTCACTTTCGGACAAATACCCTTGGGAAAGGCAGGCACTTCCTTATCCTCCCAGCTGTGGGTTAAATAGTACAACTACTGTTCTTCTAGAAGGATGGTACTGTCATTGAATAATTTAAAAAGGTTGATATGCCATTAAACAAAGTAACCAAACCTATTCTTGTTGAATTTCAAAATTTACTGGTTTTAATGTTAAATTCCGAATTCCAAAAAATACCTTCGTTTTTCAAATTTATAAAATACCCAAAGATTCTTATAACATGCAGTAATTTTTCTTATAACAGACACTGCAGATTCCAACTCCGAAACGTAGGTGATATTCCTAAAGATAGTCACTAAGATTTGAAGTAACAGTAAAAATTATATTGTTCCACAACTGAGATCAAATATTACAGTTTAAATGATAACGATATAATGACATCCTCATTATACATTCAATTGTGCAATATATATATATATATATATATATAGTATTCGGTCCAGTTAAACCGGAGTTGGGAGTAATTCCACCAGAACAAAAAAAAGAAAACATTCAACAGTGAACATTTAAATTATCCTGGTAAAGAGCTAAATGTAACTGACATTACAGAGCAATTATTTTATCCATAAAATCTGAACAAGTCCTGTTAGCTTTTTTTTTTTTTTTTTTGGTGTTTTTGATTTATATCATAAACCCATAACAGGATGGAAATAAATTTATAATCCTAATGTGACCGGTTTTTGTTTTTTCTTAAAGATATATATATATATATATATATATATATATGTATATATATATATATATATATGAAAAAACAAGATATTCTAAGGATTTATTTTTATATTTGATATATACTAATCTTTCTGCTTCTTGTTTTTTTAAACATCTTCATATAAGTTGGCGACTTTAATCGAAAGTGACCCAAAGGATCTCTTTTCAATAGCTACTACATTGAGGTATTGAGGTGTAAGGAAGGACGCTACTTCATTCCCTGGATTGTTCCACTGTACCCTTGATCCATACCTTATAATGCTGAATGTTAAACAAGGCAGCATCAAGTACCATTTTTTGAGTTTTTAGTATGACTCGACCAGGGATTGAACCCTGTTTTCCAGGACCTTTGGCAAACACTAGATGGTAAATGTTTCATTTGAAAATATTTTTCATATGAAAGGGGAAACGAAGAAATGACAAAATTCACAGCGTTCCGCTTTAAAAAAAGCTGAGAATTTTTCGCTTTTTTTTTCATTTTTAAAAACCATTTCACTTACATATTTTTTTTAATGATTGCTTTCAAAGCTGTTTTTATTTGAATTATGTTACTAAGCTGTCTCAAATCACTAGAGTCTTGATGAGTGGTAAATATTATAGTAGAAACATATTTTCCTGTCTGGATTTTGATACGGTCTCTACTTTCTTATTCAAAAGATGTTGTTGGTTTGGAAATTTTTTCCTCGCCACCCCCACTCCAAAAAAACAAAAAACAGATATTGCTTTAATATGTTGCTAGGAACGTCTGAAGTGATTGCTTTGACAAATTTTTTCCCAAAGTTTTACCGAAAAATATTTTCTAATTTTATCGAAAAATATTTTCTAATTTCAAGAAATTTATCAATTTAAACACTTTTGTTTTATTTTAATTCGAATTATTTGTCCCGATGAAGTAATAACGGACGGAACCTAATGATTTTTCATATCTATAAACCTGATTATGTAATACCAATAATAAAATTATTTTTTTGTCCATAGATTTCTCCAAAGAATTTGATTGCATACACAGAGGGAAGATGGAGAGAAAATGCTACAGGCATATGGTCTCCCCAAAAAAACCTGTTATAGCTATAATTATGCTTAATAAAAACACGGAAGCAATGGTTCGCTCACCTGATGGTGACACTAACTTCTTCGACATAGTCACTGGAGGCTCAGAAGTAGATACATTAGAACCATACATGTTTATAATCTACCTAGATTACGTACTTCGAACGTCAACAGATCTAATAAAATGGCTTTACTCTAAAAAAAAAAAAAAAAAAAAAAGATAAAAGTAAAAAGCAGACGGTATCCTGCAAAAACCATCACAGATGCAGACTATGCAGATAACCTAGCGCTTCCTGCCCAAGCACCTGCTCGAGCCGAATCTCCTGTTGCACAAGCAGCAGGAGCTATTGATCTTCACGCAAATGCGAATAAAACAGAATTCATTCTTTAAAACGAGAAGATGCCATTTCCACTTTAAGTGATAGACCTCTGAAATTAGTAGACAAGTTCACATACCTCGGCAGCAATACTGAAAGTGATATCAATATACGCCTACCAAAGACGTAGACGGCTATATATAGGTTATCGATCATATAGATGTTTAATCAATCCGATGAAATAAAACGGAGTTTCTTCCAAGCCGAGGTTGTATCACTACTACCATATGGATGCACCAAATTGACGCTAACAAAAAACATAAAGAAAAAGCCAGATAGGAACTACATAAGAATGTCATATGTAGTTTTGAACAAATCTTAGAATCAACTACTCAGAAAACAGCAGATGTGTGGTCAACTACCTCCCATCTCAAAAACTATCCAAGTAAAACGAACAAGATATCCAGAACACCGCTGGAAAAGCAAGGACGAACTCATAAAGGACATTCTTCAAATGGTTCCTACATATATAAGCCAACCAGAAAGAACTTACATCAGCTGTGTGCGAACACTGGATGTAGTTTGGAGGACCGGCCAAGAATGATGAATGATAGGGACGCATAGAGAGAGAGTGAGAGATAATCAAGGAAATCCGTGCTGTCAGTGTGATTGAATAAGGGCACTTTGAAATTAGGAGATTTAGACTCTGTACAGTAAGCTAGATCTTGCGGCAACATGCCTTACTGCTATAGAATGTTTATCTTTAAAGACACCCTGTCGATGCGGGTTCTCCTTGATATCTTAGGAACAAAACAAATTATAAACCTTGTCAGCGAAGCTTAGAATACATTGACTATATCTACTATAAGAACCCTACTACTCGCCAAAAAGTAGGTGCCCTGAATGTGAAATAATTTCTGTGATGGTTAATTGTATTAAGGATTTCAATATCAAATTTGGTCGGGTTACAAATTGTTCAAGTGTATTTTAGTTAGTTAAAATCTTTGAGTGGAAATGTAAGTCAAATAGGAAAGGTCAAGCGCGTGCACCAGTGAACAGATGATAGGGGACATTTGTCAAGATAGATAGGCCAAATGTAAATAAATAGATTCATGTCTTGTCGTAAGTTTGATTGAGGTAAAATGAAACCATGGAGAAAGTTGGGGGACACATGTGATGGTCATGATGAGATGCTGTAATAACTTAGTGAGATGACATCACATCAATAATATACTGAATTTTAGAAGATATAAAAATTAGCGAATTTAGAAAATTAGTCAGTTGGGGCAGTAGTCAGTGAGAAGTTGACAGTTGAGTTGAGATCCATCGACCCCTTCCCGGGTAACGACAGGGGGTGAGTGACTATGTGTAGCGGCAAGCGTGTCCCTGTTCATATTACAAATTCTTTCTCGATTTCTTGTGCTCCAAGACTGCTTGGAAACTTTATGCCGTTTACATAGCAATGAACACCTTCATAACTGGATAAGAAAGCAACATTTTTTCTATAAATATATTGGATATATTATTGTTACACCAATACATTTCAATAAATAATTGTTAATTGTTAACGGAGAGTTTTTCTTGTCTTCGAGTTGCCGGCACCTCGGTGACTTGTTCAACGAACCAGCCCGACCATCAGAAGTTCCGGATGGATTCTATTATTCCCCATCTGTAGATCTTTCAAACACAGTGTGGGCACAGAGGGAATTGATAAACTAAATACCCGGAAACAAATATAGAAGTCACGAAATGAAGGCCACATAGGACCACATTTTGTAATTTAGTCATAGTATCACATTTGGGATTGATGACTGCATAGTATTACATTTAGCGCCGTTACCAGGGGAGTATCACATCTGGTACCGTGCACTCTTAGTATCACATTTGGCGCTGGTATTGGTTATCATAATAGTATTACATGATTATGACTGTTAAATAATACATTAGCCGAATCTTTTGATAAAGATTATCTAAAAAAAAATTAAACTATTATGCTAAGAGCGAGATTGTTATGTCGAGCTGAGGTCAACTGAGTTTCATTGTCATGTCACCTCTGAGGTCAGTTGAGTTCTTAGCTTAGAATACATTGACAGTTGAGTTAACAATTCAAAAGATTTTA
This sequence comes from Sepioteuthis lessoniana, assembly GCA_963585895.1. NCBI lineage: Eukaryota > Metazoa > Mollusca > Cephalopoda > Myopsida > Loliginidae > Sepioteuthis > Sepioteuthis lessoniana. Next base: position 120,483 of record CAUZXS010005266.1, on the reverse strand, counting down.
AATCATGAGCCTTAGAATTTTAGAAGTTAAGATTGAGTTAGCCCAAGTTAGTCGAGACCTACTGACGAATAAAGTCGGTGAGGTCGTCTTTTCCATCAATATTCTGAAAGGCTAATTACCGGTTCGCGTGGCCGGTTATGTAAAAGACGTGCGGAGTTTATAAGGTGAGAAATAAAGGAATGTATGTACACAACTAGATGTCTTTGTGTTTATTCTTCCTAGCGAGGAGGATCGACCTCCACCCACTTCGAAGAATATAGAATGGCGAAGAGGTTAAGAACATGAAGAAAAGAAGATGGCATCCAACATGACACTAAACCGCATCTGAGTGTAAAGCTCCAGTTCTAAAGATCTGTGGAGTACCTCTTCATTAGCATGACTCCCAGGACCACTCTGGCCTGGAGTGATAGTACCTGATAGGTTCTTGTCTATGGATCAAATAGATCAGTTTAAATATTATTTCTATTCAATTGGACCGAGTGCAAATTTTTTTTGAAGAAATAAATACACAAAAAATGTAAATATAAACGAACAATGAATGCCATTCCCTAACGTTTGGGCATAAAATAACCCTAGACGGATTGATATACCGTTAAAATAAATAAATCAAAACAAATTATACATTTAAATATTTTCCCTGGGTTCAGTATGCATACCATGTTCAGTAGTCCTACATAAATCTGTTCTATAGTCTGTAGAGGACTGACAAACCTTTCCCAATTATGATTATGAATACACGAAATCGTAAATAGCTTCTTTAGTGGTTGATTGAATTAACTCTGAGTTGATTCACAATCATCTCAAGATGCCTAAAGATTCACGGAGGTCTCAGAAGTAGTTTTCAAGATGGCGACTTAAAGTGAAGTAGACCTGAACAGCCTCTTTGCTTATATAATAATGTCCAATACCAATTAACACTGAAGGGCTAAATTAGCCGACATTTCTGTACATATTTTATGTTTGTGGATTGAAAGTAAGAATTGTTGACGTTATTATTCCCCGGGCTTCATTCATCGTAAAAGAAATAGGCTTTTAAAAAATCTTTTATAGGCAATGGGACACTGAGTGAGAATCGAATTGACTGCACACCCTATTATAAAGGTTATTTCTTAACTACCACACTACGGTTACGTTTATGGTAATTTAAAATAGACTCAATCATCCAGGTTCGAATCCTAGCCGTATCTGCGTTTTACTTCGTGCTAATACTCTTAAGAAAGGCATGAATCCATCACTTCTTTACTCAGCTAGAGGTACTATTTGCCAACCCCTCCGCTCGGGCAGGATATGACACAAGGTCAATTTTTAAGCGGAGTTTAACAGGTTTGAATTCAGAGTTTTCCTTCTCCTAGACTAGTTGCCTCACCAAGGCTGAAGAACCTAGTCCGTCCTACTATTTACCCATAGCTGGAGGGAGAATAAAAGGGTTCATACCTTTCCCAAGGGTATTTGCCCGAAAGTGAACGTAATAGCGCGACTGGAGTACGAACTCGGGTACTACGATTCCGCAGTTCATCGCTTTAACCATTACACCACGAGGACACCCTCAGCTAGAGGTAAGCAGTAAAAGAGTCTGGTCTCTTCATCTGTTTAGATGTAGATTGGGAAAATATTATTAGCGAGTTCGATTCTCACTGGGTGTTCCATACATCCGATCTTGTGCAAAACTAAGCTAAGCTTAGTAAATGGAGTCATAGCCTGTTCAGTTCTGAGGTGGGTGTCTATTAACTGTTCTGTCAGCGAGATTTAGAAAATGCTGATCTCTTGTCAAGGAGTAAGATCCCGCAAAAAGATCTGCTGGGTATGACACTAAACTCTGGAAATCAGGTGAGCGTGGAGTACCCCTTCACAGACTTTACTCTCAGGTCAACTCGGGGTTGTTGTACCTATTAGGGTTCCATCTATGGGTCAAATTGATCCGTTTGAAAATCATTTGTATTCAATAGGAGTAAGAACAAAAAAAAGAATCCTCTAAAGAAATGACTAAACAAAAAATGTAAATATCAAATTACAATGAACCTTTAGACATGAAATAACCCTAGATAGGTTGAGATACCGTTAAAATCAACCACTCAGATACTATGTGAAAACTGGGGCCAGTGTGCTTGACTAAGCAGAGCTTTGTAAATAAACGAATAACGAATCTTTTCATAAATCAAGTAAATGACGAATCTTGTTGGAGAGAGACAATTTGCATTGGTTCTCTAAAGACTTCGGTATTATCATGTCCAGTATAAAATAATACATTGTCAATGTCATAACAACTCCTCGATGTCTTCAAATCGTTGGAAATGTCAAGTATTCTGTTTATTTTCAACTGACGACTTTTTCTTCCCGTTTTCCAAATACTAAGCTCTTTACATATTCGTTATATTTTATACAGCTTTAATCTCAATACTTTTGTTAAAAAACACAACTCGTATAATACAACTGTTATCCCATAATAGAAGTTACGTTTACAACAAGAAATCTGTTTAAAAATGTAGGAAGTATTATGAGACAAGAATTGTTTCATTTCTCGTTCATTTCTCTCCTTGGTAAATACAGCTTTACAGTCTCGTTACTTTTTTAACTCACATCGTATTTTAAAGAAAATAATGTTCTATTCATTGTTCATTTCTGTTTTGGTAAATATAGCTTCAGTCTCGATCCTTTTTTTAACGCATCTCTCATAATGCTACCACTGTCTTATGGGAAAGGTATGAACCCCCTTATTATCCCTCCAGCTATGGGTAAATAGTAGGACGGACTAGGTTCTTCAGCCTTGGTTAGGCAACTAGTCTAGGAGAAGGAAAACTCTGAATTCAAAACCTGTTAAACTCCGCTTAAAAATTGACCTTGTGTCATATCCTGCCCGAGCGGAGGGGTTGGTAAATAGTACCACTGTCTTATGATTCAATGGCTTTCAAACTTTTTTTTTCAGATTCTATCTTGTAGACTCCCTTATAAATAAATAAAAAGAAATCTCGTAGACTCCCGTATA
>CAUZXS010005266.1:100000-112500 GCA_963585895.1 Sepioteuthis lessoniana | reverse complement strand
ATAATGTCACATTATAGCTCGGTTTAATTTTACCAAAAATGTTCTTGGACAAAAAAAAAATATTGCTTTTGGGAACAAGTATAATAAATGTGATGAAAGAAAAATTGCTCTTTTCGGACATAATGATGTGCAGAAGATTTGGCAAAAGAAAAGTGAGGTTTTCCACCAGAAGAACACAATGCCAACATTAAAACATGGAGGCGGCACGATGACGTTTTGAGTTTGTTTTAGCCCAAGGAGGATCGGACAGTTGATTACTATAAGAAGGAATAATGAAATCTGAAGACGATATTAAAATTTTGGATGAAAATCTACAATTATCATCACCAAATTTTGATTTGAGGTCGGCGATTTACTTTCCAGAAAGATAATGTTTACAAACATATGCCTAAATCGGTGACTGTAACTTGAGGAAAAGATTTGAGTTCTGCTAAGTTCTGACTCGAATCCTATTGAACATCTACGGCAAGTATTGAAAGTTCGAATAAATCGTCGATTACCAAAAAAAAACCTTAGGAATTAGAACATGTAACCATTGAAGAATGGAAGAGAACTCCAGAAAAGACTTGTTCAAATCTCATCAAAAACTTTAGAAAACGATTGCAGCAAGTTATTGAGACGAAAGGCCCATGCTATTATTGACAATTTACATTGAGAAAATTGTTCATTTTTTCAATTTTTCATACAGTACGAATTATTTTGTCTTTTCCTCTTTTGTTTATTTTTCTTCTCATGTTAATAAATTTAACCTATTCTTCTCATATTAAAAGTCTGACATCATCCGAGTATCAAATTCTAATAAATGGATCAGAATAGTCAATATGCATGGGTGTATGAATAATTTCGTCGTTTTAGACGTACATGACATGATGGCTGTCCTCTCAGTTTCGAGTGTGACCACCTCCTTTATCTCATGTCCTCTCCCCCTACCCTACCCCCTCAAATTGTATGTTTTCGTAGGTGACTCTTCAGGCCACCCAAACTGCGACAGATTTTGCCACGGAATTGGCACAACCGATCAGCTTTGTTTGCAGTGACATTATTTGAATGCAAGATGACGACGTACATACATACTTACATCCGTAGAAACGCTTGGTGTCGTTGGAAACGAAATCGACGACCAGAGTTCAAATACTGTACGAAATTGATTTCCTTTCAATTTGCACTAATGTCCTACAGAAAGCCATACATCCATTTCTTCCTGGTCGCATCAGCAATGGGTAACTATGAGGACAAACTAGTGTCTCGAGCCTAGGCGAAGTAAAACTCTAAAATCAAATCAGCTGTATTCTGCTTAAAAATTGATTTTGTGTAACATCCTGCTCGTGGTTTTAGTTTGTTCTTTTTTTTGTTTAATGCCATATCAACCAACCTGGGTTATTTAAAGCCAAAGCAACTTTTGTAGAAGAACAGCAGTGATATTGTTTAACACATAGCAGAAGGGATGAAGGGGTTCCTGCCTTTCCTAAGAGTATTTGTCTGAAAGAGAACGTAATTGCACGAGTGGAATTTGAACTCGCTTACTACGATATCGCAGTCCAGCACGTTAGTCACTACGTCACGGGGACTACCACCACTGCCCCTGATATAGGTATCGTGTAAAAATATACATATAAAGTAATACTCTGAGATAGATAGATAGACAAACAGAAAGAAAGAAACGGAGTAGATAGATAGATAGATAGATATAAAAGGAAATACTGTTTATCTACAGATTCCATTTATCAACAAGAATAATTTTAGTGAATGTGATACTGTTCATATATAAAAGTTGATGTTGATTTGAACAAATGATTAATTGATTTTAACAGTATGTCAACCAGCCTAATGTTATTTTATGCCAAGAAGTTCAAGAATCGTCTTTGTTACTCGTTCATGTTTTGTGGGATGTTGCTTCAAAACAGCAGCAGTACAGCCACCTACCTCCCATCACGAAAACCATTTTAAAAAAAGACGAACAAGACATGTAGGACAATGTTAGTTCGGTTTGGTTTGTTGGGTTTTATGGCATATCAACCTTTGTAGGTTATTTAACACCAAATCCATTTTTATGTAAATAATCTGTTCTATTTCAAACAATTCAGTTTAGCATAAGTACACAGTTTAATGGTCAAAAACATTTCCATTTCAAACTATTCAAGCAGTTATATGTAACAATTCAGTTAAGTGTAAATACAGTTTTAATGTCGAAAAACAGTTCTATTTGAAATAATTCAGTTAAGCATAAGCACGCAGTTTAAATGTAAGTACGGTTTAATTCAACCGGGACATTGGCCCAGCGGTTAGAGTGTTCGCCAATGGCCCGGGAGACCTGGGTTCAATCCCAGGTCGAGTCATACCAAAGTCTTTAAAAATGGAACTTGATACCAACTTGCTTAACACTCAGCATTATAAGGTACGGTTCAAGGGTAAAGTGGAGCAATCCAGGGAATGGAGTAGCGCCCTCCCCTGTACCTTGGTGTAGTAGCTATCGAAAAGGGAGCCTTCGGGTCACCCTCGACTATGGTCGCTAACTTTTACTTACGGTTTAATTGTCAAAAACGTTTCTATTTCAAGCTATTCAGTTTACTCAAACAATTCATTTTAGCATAAGTATGCTGTTAGTTCTATTTAACCCATAGATAGGGCCCTATCAGGTGCTACCACTCCGGGCCAGAGTGGACCTGGGAGCGATGGCAATGAAGGGGTACTCCGCATTCCCCAAAGCTCCAGCATTGCTGGAACCTCATCATCAGATTGTTTAGTGTCATATCCAGAACACTCGTTCGGAGGGTCTTACCCCTCTGCAGAGAAGCAGTTGGTGTATTCCACATCCCCAGCCGACTGGGCAAAGGACAATGTTGGGGAAGTAAGGACGAACTCATAAGTCACGTTCTCCAACGGATCCCTTTACACGGACAAGCAGGTGTTGGACGACCAACTTGAACTTATCTACAACAGTTCAGTACGGACACAGGATATAGTCTAGAAGACCTGCCGGAAGCGATGGACGATAGAGACGAATGGCAAGAGAGAGAGAGAGAGAGAGAGAGAGAGTCAGGGAAATCCGTGCTAGCGCCACGACATGATGATGATAATTCATTCATATTTACATTTATGTTATAATTGTTTCTTAAGATGTTTTTTGTTGATTATTTTTGTTGGTTATTTTTTGTTGGTGATTCTATGTTAGTTATTTTTGTTGGTTATTTTAATTAGTTATTTTTTGTTGGTTATTCGTTGTTGTTTATATCTTTACTCACGATCCTAACCAATATGAATAATTTTTAACCAGATCTTCGGTCCGATAGATGTGACCCTAACAGGGATTACCACTCCCAGTCAGAGTGGTTCTATGAGTAATGGGAATGAAAGAGTTCTCTTCACTCCCCAGATTTTCATTACTGGAATCTCAACCTCATTTCTTGTTTAGTGTCATACTCAGGACACCCATTTTAGGGGGTGGGGACATTATACCGTTCTGTAGAGGAATAGAGTCAGTGTATTTTAAACTCTGCCAACACTGAGTTGATTTAAATTGCGAGTAAGACATAAGTAAATTACATTTGGAGGTAAATTACGAATGCAGACAAGTTATTTTTTTTTTAATTCTATGTATAGATATTGTATTGTATTCATTCCATTTTGTATTATCTACATTTATCATTTATTTATATTTGCATATTTATTTACAGGTTGTCTCAAAATAGATGCTACCAATTAATATGATAAGGATTTATTACTGAGACAAGAAACTCAAAAACGTGTGTGAGTTTATGCTTGATCTGGATTCTGTATAACTACAGCAGATCTTCTTTAAGATTCTTTGCAACGATAAGGGAATGGCATTAATTATTCGTTTATACAGGTTGTCTCAAAATAGATGCAACTCATTAATATGATAATTCATACTGCATCAAATCCTCTTTCATCTGAGTCTTAAAAAACAATCATATCACTTCAGAAAGGTCAAACCTGATGACAATGGCAGAAATTGATTGACTTTATCCTACAGTGCACAAGAAAGACCATGTTTTTGGAAACGTCTTCGGAGGGACTTATTCAGACTCCTTCCGACAGAATCTCCCACCCCATCCACATTTTCTGAATATCCTGCAGTCAATTTCATGCCAGATGAATATTTATTTTGGTCTTTGACATATATTTTGATTGAAATTACACCCCAATATACATATATATTTCTTCACTAGGGTCAGAATGTGACACCAGCTCAATTTTAAAGCCGAATGAAGCTGCTTTAAATTCTTAACGTATAAAAATTATCGTATTTCAAATATGTTCGGGTCTTTTTCAAGTGCAATAACTACTATAATAAGAATACTTTTCATACACCCTAATATACATACTTATTTTAGTCTTTGACATATTTTGATTGAAACAATACTTGAATGCTGAATTTTCCTTCTAGGTAAGTTGCCTTACCAAGTCTTGTCTGTGTTGACATGGAGGTCTATGCCAGTCGTTCCAGACTATGTAGCAGGGATTCAGCTTGGGCGGGTGTATTTGCCAGAAGCGCTACGTCATCGGCGTAATCCGTGTCCGTAATTGTTTGTGCGGGGTATCTTCTGCTTCTTTCCTTTGCCAGCTTGAAACCGTTTTCTTTCATTAAATCTATAGACGTTCTAAGCACGTAGTCTAGGCAGATAATAAACAAATATGGGGCTAATGTGTCTCTTTGCAGCACGCCTACTACAATGTCGAAGTAGTCTGTGTCTCCATCCGGGGAGCGGATTTTTACTTTCGTGTTTTTATATAGCATCATTATGGTTGCGACGGTTTCTTTGAGTAGACCGTAGGCGAATAGTATTTGCTCCATCTTTCATCTTGTCTATGGATTCAAAGCCTTGGAGAAGTCGACAAATAGTATTGTTGCGTCAAGTTTTTTTGCCTATACACCTTCTAGAATTCGACGGATAGTCAAAATTTGTAATGTCATGGATCGATTTCTCTGAAACCCATTTTGGTTCTTCCCAAGTATCTTCTCAATTTTGGGTTCTATGCAGTTGCGTAAGGAAAATTGTAGATCTTGGCCGTTATGGATGTAAGGGTTTTACCTTGGTAGTTCTTGGCTTATCCGAGGTCACCATTCTTATGGAAAGGAAGGATGCATCCCTTTGTGTGGAGCAGTGTCGGAGTAGTACGTCGTTGAATTCCCTGTTCTTCCATACTTCTGGGGGTATTTCATCAAGCCATGCTGATTTTCTATTTTTAATTTTTTAGTACCGAGTCGGGTTCTTCTTGCGTAAATTGTCCTAGTTTGATGTCTAATTGATTATTAATAATTTTCGGGATCGATGCATGCGTAACTTTCGGAGGTTTTCCGAGGAAATTCTCAGAATGTTGTTTCCACAGGTGTATCCGTTCTTCTTGGCTGGTAGCTTTCAGTTTACCTTTCGCAGTGCTCTTCCTTCTGATCACTTCGTTTATCATCTACCATATTATCCTAGATTGTCTATCTTCAAATGAGTCTCAAATTTTATTGATCTGATTTTGTATGTATTCTGTTTCTTTTTTTAGGCATATGTTAGCTAATTCTTTTTGTGCCTTCTTAGGTTTCAGGGCATTGATATTGTTTGGGTTCCTTCTATTGCATTTGGAATCGGTTTTTACGTCTGCACGTTTTTTTAACCGCTAATGTCTCCCATGGGACTCTAGATTTAGCTCTTTGTTTTGTTAGTATGCATTCTGCTGCCGCTTCTAAGTGGGCATTGACGAAATTCTCATATTCGTCATTCGGAGTATGTTTTCTGATATCTCCTGAAGGGCATCGAATTTGTTTCAGTGTCAACGTATATTTATCTTTAATATCCCTGTTATTAAGCAGGGACCAGTCATAATGCACGTTTGTGATTGTTGGGGCTGCATTCCTTCGTAGGCTCAGTCATATATTTGCCGTGACAATTCGGTGATCGGAGGACACACCCTCGAAAGAGGAATATGTCTTGCAATTTAATGCGCTATTATTCCATTTCTTATTTATCCTATTTACCAACCCCTCCGCTCGGACAGGATGTGACACAACGTCAGTTTTTAAGCGGAGTTTAACAGGTTTGAATTAAGAGTTTTCCTTCTCCTAGACTAAGTGCCTCTCCAAGAACCAGTCTGAAGAACCCAGTCTGTCCTACTATTTACCCAGGGAGAATAATTGGATTCATACCTTTCCCAAGGGTATTAGTGCTATGTGAAATGCAATCAGTCTCGTCCAGGATTTGAACTCGTGTCGACATGTCCCTTTCCTACGACGATAACCATTACACCACGGGCACCTCCTATTTCTTATATATAAAGACGTAGTTTATCTTTAGAATTATTTGCGTAGGTGTAGGTCCCTATTTTTCCCTTTCTTTTCTGAAATTAAGTATCGAGGCATTTTAATCTATATTCTAGCGTGAAATCTGTTTGATGTTCTCCATTTCTGTTTGACGAGTTGTGTAAGCTGAATTTGTGGTTTACGGTTTTACCAATTTAGGCATTCATGTCTCCACCGATGACGAGCACGTTGTGTTTCGGGATGCTACCAACAAGGGATAGTTGGCGATGAGGTCAGTTTCTTCATTAACGTTGGTAGAGCTGTAGCAGGATATGATTGTTGCGCTGGGGTTGCCATTAAAAGTAGCTACCATCATCCTCGGTTATATTTTCTCGATGCTATTTAGTGATTTTAGGGCCTGTGGTCGTGTAAGTATGTCTACATATCCTATCGTGGCATTAACAGAGATTTTTTCCATGCAGATGCAGAGACTAACGTCCATCTATTGCCGTTATCGTGATATTCAATACCTTCGCTATGAACGTATCTGTGTTCTTGTATGCATATTATGTCTATATTATGATCTATTGCTGAAGCTGTCTGCTCCGATAGTTGGCCTATTCTATTTAAAGTTCTAACGTTGAATGTTGCTATTTGTATTGTGCGTTTGCATTTTAGCAATTTTTGTTTTAGTTTGAGCTCTGTTGCTGATTTTTCGAACACTAGGGCCAGGGCTCACTTCAGCAGGACGCACCCCTTTTTTACCTGCGCGAAGAGCTATGCAGTTTGGACAAGTGGTTTGGGTGTGAGTCATGGTAATCTTTCGATGGCTGTGTTTTTATTCTCATCAATAGAAGGTACACTTATAGATGAGTAGCATATTCCCCGATTAAACTATTTGGCCCTGACCGTTGAACCGTAGGATTCGTATGCCAAGAATCTGGTTAGGCAAAGCGTTGAACCGTCACAGGGTTTGTCCGCTCACCTTTACGTCCACCATACTGCTTCCCATGGCTTTTGGAAAAAAAATCCTTCCCCCTCTAAGTCCACAATCACTCATTTTTTAAAATTTCATCAGATTCCTTATTTATGGTTCATTGCATCCTTATAGGCATTCCATTTTTACGCTAACTTAGGTTTTCAAATTCTAATAAATTCCAAAAGTATTAGCATCTTTTAACTCTTTTTACAAGTTTTAACTGTTACTTGGAATTATAGTATTTGCTTTTATCCATTTAAAACACAGATAATATACAGCAGTGAATTTACAAAAAAAATCTTTCATGCATTTTAAAATGACAATATAGTAAAAGACAAAAAATATCAAAACGTCAGTTGACCTCTGCCAAAGGTAGAGTGGATTTGCCTTGAATTTGGTAGTAAGCTTCCATTTTCTTTTTTTTTTAACACAGTCTGTACATTCTAATGTCGCCTGGACTCCTAAATCTTTCCTCTTTTATACAGATATACACGTGTTTTCTAGCGCTTGAGGGGTGGGGAGGGTCATTCAGTTATTCCGTTTCCTTTTTTTCTCTCTCTTTTTCTCAAAATATTTTGTCATTAACACGAAATTCCCAAATTATTCTAGTCTTACTCTGACTTTGGTTTTCAAATTCTAATAAATTCCAAAAGTATTAGCAACGTTTAGCTCTTTTTACATATATAAATATATGTGTGTGTGTATGCGCGTATAAATATATATATTTATATATATACATATATATGCACTTATATATGTGTGTATATATATATATATATATATACACCCACCCTTTCGCTCGGGCAGGATGTGATTCGGGGTCAATTTTTAAACGGAGTTTAACAGATTTGAATTCACAGTTTTCTTTCTCCTGGACAGGTTGCCTAACCAAGGCTAAAGAACCTAGCCTGCTCTACTATTTACCCATAGCTCAAGGAAGAATGACTGGATTCATACCACCCCCAAAGGTATTAGTGCTTTGTGATATGCAATCATCTTCGTCCAGGATTTGAACTCGCACTGCCGTGTCCATTTCCTACGACGATAACCATGGGCATATATATGTATATTTTATAAATTTAATGCTATGGAATTTTGTCAGCGACCTTAGGTTTCATGAAGTTTTATAAACAACAATCATCAAGCAGATAACGAAAGCAAATGAAGAAATCGAAAATATCGAAAAATACAGTCAAAAATCGTTAAAATTGTGTACAAAACATTAAGTGTGCTTGTGACTCTGTGTGTGTGTGTGTGTGTGTGTGTGTGGTTTATTATTGCGTATCATTGTGTGTGGACGTATAAGTGGTGTTTACTATATGTGTGTCTGAAGATACAAACTCCCATATCATTAAATATATAAATTATATTATATTTTTATTTATTATTATTATTATATAATAGCTCTATCACATATATTGAGCACTTCCCAGATTATATCGGACTTGGTTTGCCATAAACCCACAAAGTGAATTAGTGACAACCAACACTGTTACATTATATATATATATATATATATACATTGTACTCCCTGCATAATGGACTCGCCCTCCTCCATAAATACACGTTAACGGAGCGTCAGAAGAGTTAACCAAACCCACGTGACACAATTACGTGTGATATTACTGGCGTAGTGGACGGATAGTCACCAGCCTCCTGGACTCTCAGCTTCCTATCTACCAGGTTCACTTGTATCTTGTTTTTGTTCCTTGAATATATATGCTTTCTATTAACCGTGTCTTTCTTTTGCCAGCATCACAACAATATAAGTGTATGTGTGTAAGATTAATTTGCAACTTATGAACAAGAAAAACGTGCGATTTAATCTCAAGCGTAAGATTTGAGAACGTGGCGTACATTAAAAGAAACAATAGCGTTTTAGCGGTGCTCTGAAAAATGGAAAACTTGTTGGAATAAATGTTGGATGTCAATGAGCTTGTAACTAATTTTTTATATATAAGGGCTGTCCTTGGTATGACACTAAACTGTATCTGAAGGTCTGGATATCAAGAGAATGCGGATTACTATTTCATAGCCATTACTCTGTTATACGGTAAAATGGAGATGTTGTAACTATTAGGATCCCATCTATTGGTCAAATACATCTGTTTGAAAATTATTCATATGTGATATTTATGATTAATACCATGTAACAGCGAATTATTTGTAGTAAGAACATTTACTTGAAGCTGTAATTGTTTTCAAAGGAATAAGATCAGTTACTTAAAAGCGTATATCTGTGCAAACATAATTATTTTTAAATAGAAATAATTACTTGAAACCATACGAATATTAGCATTAGATAAGGAATATTTCATATATAAATTTGAGCAAAACTCTTTTACAATCACACAAAAATGTAAACATAATTGGACAATGAATCCAGCTTCGGTCTCGATATTTTCCCAACGCAACACGTATATTAAATTCCAACTTCCTTATTTAAAATCAAGAAGCCTCTTAAATCGTTAGCTGTTGATATCGTGGATATTAGAAAGGTCTCAGAAACCATGTCCGGCTTAATATATTTCAAATACAATAAAGCCAAAATCCAATATATTATGCCGCTAGAACAACCAATCAGTGACAGTTCGCCTGAAACCACACGTTACATCAATCACTTATTTTCCTCAGAGAGCACATCGAGGGTGGTAATCCGAAAGCCCTAACACGTGTGATCTAGTATATTCAACTAAAAACGAAAGTAAAAGTAGAATTATGATGTCGCAATTTATTGAATACTAAGAATTATAAGTATGAATAAGTTTTCCTTTTGAATAATGATCGTTTGCTTATGTAATGACTCTATGCTTTTTAAAGAAAATTCGATATTATGATATTGGGATGATTTCTCATTGTCTTTTTCTTTACAAGAAGAGAGTTCCACAGTCTCCAATTTGTTTTTGTATCTAATAAAATCAAAGATAACCGGAAAATGTTTAAATAGAACCAACAAAAAAAGATACGTTTTTCTGCGTTGTAGACATGTATATTTTATAGATTATAAATATAGGAATGTAGACAAAGGATAGAGTTTAATACATGAATGTATCTATCTATATAGCTAGCTACTTCAGCTAGTTTCTTTCTATTTAACAATCAGCTATTAAAGTGAAGCATAACAAATATTCATATATCTCCAACAAAAAATTCAATATGATATTTCTGTTCCGTTGACATGCATATTTCATGGGAATGGACGGCGTAAGTACAGACATATGAACAAAGTGAGAAAAAGAAAGAAAGCGAGAGCTTAAACATTTATCTATCCACTCTATTTGTATCCATCCATTTCTGTAAGCATCTATTTATCTATCTCAGTCTGTATCCATCAATTTATCCATTTCAGTATATATATATATATATATATAAAATTAATTTAAATCGCTAGTCGAAAGTCTTCTACTAAAGTTTCACCTTAACGGATCGTCAGGAAGCCTCGCCTAAACGCTTCTAAGGAGAAATTGCTTTTGTTATATTCACCAAAAACCAAAAGTAAATATATATATATATATATATATATATATATATATATATATATATATATACGTGAGTATCCATCTATTTGTCTTAATCTATTTGTTTCCAACAGTTTATATATTTCATATTTGTTAGATCTAGCTAGCTAGCTAGCTAGATAGATAGATAGAAACCCTTAAATATATAAATGTAAAGATATCTATCTCAGTGTCAATCTATCTATCTATCAGTTTTGCTCAAACATACCATGAAGTACTAAAATATTTCCAGCAGTATGTTTATTCATGTACATTTTATCGGAAGAGGGATCAAAAGTACAGGCATATCGACAAAAAAGTAAGTTTAATGCACACATTTATCAATATATTTACCTACCTACCTACCTAGCTACATGAATTTCTAAATATCAACGTTTATATCTACCTATCTATCTATCTATCTATCTATTTATCTCAGTCTCTTAACATCCATCAATCTATCTATCTATCTATACAGACAGACAGACAGACAGACAGAAAGAAAGAAAGAAAGAAAGAAAGAAAGAAAGAATAAATGAAATGATAAAAGAAAGAAGAGCAAACAAAAGAAATGGACACCAATTTACCTTTTTAAAGACCAGTGGTCAATTTAGGGCTGGATCGTCACTCAACATCGGCATTTAAAATAACGAATAAATTAAATTAATGATATTTTAAATTCTGATTTCCTCACATGAATTCTTGAATTCATGGGAGGAAATTTATGTGTTGATATCATGAACATTCGAGCAGATCTCTAAAACCCATGTACATGGGCTTAATATATGACAAATGCAATAAGGGGCGTCGAAGTCAGGATCGAAAATATAAAGTAATGTTGCTAGATCAACTAATCACCTGAAACCAAACATAACATCAATAATTCACTTTCCTCTAAGAACCCATCGCAGTAACCCGAAAGCCTTAGCACGAGTGATCTCGTAAATAAACCAAAAACGAAAGTGAAAGTACAAATTATCATCGAGCAACTGAATGAGCAGAAAGAATTATGGATATAAATAGTTTTTCCTCCTAAGTAAGAGATACGTGGTTATGTAAGAATTTTCTGGTAATTTTTTTTTAGTTAACTCTTTTTTTAAAAAATAAAATGTTATAAGAAAATAATAGATTAATTTTTCAAATTCTTTTTTATTGCAAACGAGGAAAGTTGTATTGTATCTGATTTATTACATGTTTAATAAAATCAAACATAACCAAAAAATATTGAAATAGCTGCAATAGACGGATTCTATTTGTACTTTTATGCGATAAACATACATATTTTATACGAAAAGAAAGACATAGATTATATGGACAAAGATGAATAGTGGGTTTAATCTCTCTCTCTCTCTCTCTATATATATATATATATATATATATGATGCTTTTAAAAATCTGATAAAAATAAAACTAAGCAGAATTAATGTTGACCAAAATAAGATTTATTCATCACCAAACGATATAAGATATTTTCAAACACTATATATATATATATATATATATATATATATATATATATATATATATATATATATATATATATATATATATATATATATATAACTGTTTATTTGCAATTTGTTCTACTTAAGGAATATCATATTCAAACTGGGCCATTGGCCT
Organism: Sepioteuthis lessoniana; assembly: GCA_963585895.1. Lineage (NCBI taxonomy): Eukaryota > Metazoa > Mollusca > Cephalopoda > Myopsida > Loliginidae > Sepioteuthis > Sepioteuthis lessoniana. The sequence goes on along the minus strand of CAUZXS010005266.1, from coordinate 100,151 downwards.
AATGAGTAGAGTGCTTGTCTATGGTCCAGGAGATCGGGATTCAATCCCAGGTCAAGTCATACCAAAGATTCAAAAATGGTACTTGATGCCGGCTTGCTTCACACTCAGCATCATAAGGTAAGGATCAAGGGTAAAGTGGAGCAATCCCTAT
>CAUZXS010005266.1:95000-97500 GCA_963585895.1 Sepioteuthis lessoniana | reverse complement strand
AAAATGATTTTTGGACTATAAATCGAAGGTAGACCTATGTACGAGACCGACTCTTACCCAGTCGACTGGGGGCTATAGAACACACTGACTGCTTCTCTGCAGAGGAGTAAGACTTGCCCCAACGTGCATCCTGGATATGACACAAAACAATCTGATAGTGAGGTTCTCGTAATACTGGAGCTTTAGGAAATGCAGAGTACCCCTTCATGGCCATCGCTCCCAGGTCCACTCTGGCTCGGAGTGGTAGTACCTGATAGGATTTTATATATGGGTTAAATAGAACTAAACTGTGTACTTATGCGAAACGGAATTGTTTGAAATAGAACTTTTTTGAGATTTAACTGTGTAAGCTAAAAACTATACTAATGTAAAACTGAACTGTTTGAAATAGAACTGTTTTTGACACTTAAACTGTGTTCTTCAGTTAAACTGAATTGTTTGAAATAGAACTGTTTTTAACATTTAACTGTGTGTAAACAAAAACTATACTTATACAAAACTGAACTGTTTTAAATAGAACTGTTTTTAACTGTGCTCTTCTGTTAAACTGAATTATTTGAAATAGAACTGTTTTTAATATTTAACTGTGTGTAAACAAAAACTATACTTATACTAAACTGAATTGTTTGAAGTAGAACTGTTAATATATATAAAATGGATTTGGCATTAAATAACCTACAGTGGTTGATGTGCCATAAAACCAAACAAAACCAAGACCGACTCATAGACGAGTATAAGCCATTATCATCTTTATATCTATTTCGTGCAGCTTAGTAAGTTACGAAATAAAAATAGGACAAGTGTCACGCTCGGCCAATATTTCATGTTGGTAGGACCTGCTTTGAAAATCAGCCTTCAAAATACTTGTTATGTTTTCTCGGCTCAAACGTTAACCAGTAGTCTAATACTAGAAGCACAACGTAAAGCAAATAAAACTACAACATAGATGAGCGAGAAGGTATTAAAAAAATTATATTAAACTAGTTGTAGTATACGTCTACGATAGGTGAGAGATTCAAATTTACACCGCAGCTGGTCATAATAAGACAATATATTAGTTCTTACTAATGATAAAAATACTTTTTTTCGAAATAATCTCCACCAAGAAGAAGCACTCCGAAAGTAATGCCTCCAATTTATGTCCAGTAAAACAACAACAGATACAGAAACCACAAAACCACCATTGAAGAGAAGTTCACCGCCTTGGTGTAGCGGTTATCGTCCTACTAAATGAACACGAGGACAACAGTTCATATCCTGGACGAGCATTTTGCATTTACTTCGTATTAATGCCTTTCAGGAGCGATTGGAATCTATCTCTTCTTTCCCTTGCTATGAGTAAATAGGAGAGAAGAGTGGGCTCTTTAGCCTTCAAATAGCAACTTGTCTAGAAGAAGAAAAACACTGAATTCAAACCATCTGTAATCTCCGATTAAAATCTGGCCTTGTGTCGCATCCTGCTTGCAGAGGAGATTGGTTTGGTTTGGTTTGGTTTGGTTTGGTTTTATGGCGTATCAACCCTTGTAGGTTATTTAATGCCAAATCCATTTTTATACAATAAAGTAAAGTAGGCGTCCAGAGTTGAGGGCGACTCGAAAGCTTCCTTTTCATTAGTTACAACACCGAGGTGTAGAAGAGGATGTTACTCCTTTCCCTATATATATATACTTTATCCTTGATCCGTACTTTATAATACTGAGAGTTAAGCAAGGCGGTATCAAGTACCATTTTTTAAGTCTTCGGTATGACTCGACCTGGGATTGAACCCCGGTCTCCAGGGCCACTGGCGAACTTCTATTTCAAACGGTTCAATTTAGCATAAGTACACAGTTTATTTCTATCAGGTGCTACCACTCAGGTCCTAGGTGGACCTGGAAGCAACGGCAATAAGGAGGTACTCTGCATTTCCCAAAGCTCCAGCATTACTGAAGCCTTACCATAAGATTATTTAGTGTCATATCCTGGACACTCGTTGGGGAGTCTTACCCCTGTGCAGAGATGCAGTTTGTATATTCTGTAGCCCCCAGCCGACTGAGCCACCGTTGCAGAGTGGTTAAGTAATTACATACGATATTTTCCTAAATATTCACCACTAATGGCTAAGCATTTTCTGACAGCAATGAACAAGGGCTTTCGTGCTATGCTTATAGAAAAACCTGCACTAATAAAGTCAACTCTCTTTTTCACAGGATTGACGAGAGTGTCATTGTTAAAAAAAGTTTTGCTTGTGTTGTCCTTTTTCACTGGGCCCGATTTGCATCGATGAGCAGATCAAGGCGCTCTTCATTTCAAGAAATAACAACTTAACATGACATGTCACTTATATTGCTGTTGCCAGTGTTTGGTTGGCTTACCTATTACCTAATAGTGTTTATATCTTCTGTTTTTTCTCCATAAACTTTCGCAAGCACTACGATTATAATGATAGAAAAGAAACCAATTTCTTAGTAATATAAATTTAATAGTGACAATGATCTAGTAAGCTTTGTTTACATCAGAG
>CAUZXS010005266.1:87500-90000 GCA_963585895.1 Sepioteuthis lessoniana | reverse complement strand
TCAAAGGCAAATGTCTGTTTACAAGTTTCAAGTGTTCATTACAATGAGTGTATGAATTTACTGGGTCTCCCTTACCTTAAGTGCTTTATTATATAAGTGAAATAAAGAAATACGTTCAACTTAGTAAATAAAGATATTTTTAATGTCTAATGGGTAAGCAGTTGTTTACCTTGCTTCTTGGCAATACACACCACTGGTACCACCACCATCATCATCATCATCATCAAATCGTGATAATAGCAAAGAGTCATTTGACTCTCTCTCACCGTCTGCCCCTATCGTCTATTGCTCCCAGCAGTTCCTCAAACCTGCATCCAGTGTCCACACTAAACGGATGTAAGTCTTCGCTGGAAGGACAATACTAGTGAGACCATGAGTATGAGTCCTTTGGAAAACGTCGCTTATGAGTTCGTCTTGGATTGCACCAAACATGTCTTGTTCATCTTACTTGGATGGTTTGTGAGGTGGGAGGCAAGTAGCCGTATAGCTGCTGTTTTGTTGGATTCTGCTCCCAGGATTTGTCGCATTTTTGTGTAGTTTACATCAAGCTTTTTCTTTATGCGTTTCATTTAGGTAATGCGTCTTACTGTTATAGTTGCAAAGGTTTATAATGCTCTGCTTCTCAATCGTATTAGACCTCAAGTCGAGAAAATTCTATGAAAAAAACAGAACGGCTGTTGCAAAAATCGATCCAAAACGTCACAGATTCTAACTATCCAGCGAATAATCAAAAGAGTACATAGAAAAATCTCGAGGCAACACTATTGTTCGAAGATTTAAAAAGGGATTTGATTTCAAATAGAGAGGAAAATGGATCACTGGTATATATATATATATATATATATATATATATATATATATATATATATATATATATATATATATAAAGATGATCCAAAGGGATAAAACAAACAGGAATATTACTATAGTTTTTTTTAATTGCTCTGAACTACTTTTGACCTTGGATCATCATCAAGAGAAAAATTTTTAGGTAAATTTGTTAAGACTTAAAAAAAAGTTTTTTAAGTTGTTATGCGGTAAGAAAAGTGATGCACTGGGACCGTACCATTTTTCTCTCGACCAAGAGATATGCTACGCCATTACCAATATTTTATATATATCTCTCTTTCTTTCTCTCTCGCTCTCTCTCTCTCTCTCTCTATATATATATATATATATATATATATGCATGCGTGTGTGTTATTTAAAGCATTTTATTTCTCATTTAAATACATTTTTTCAAAGGCGTATAATTCAATACAAGCTAAGCAATCTAAATTGTTTAGTCAAATTATTTTTATATTACACCACGCAACATAAATTTTGCTCCTGGATAGTCTATGGAATTTCCTAATTGCTTATGTTATAGAATTATAAAATATAGCCATCATTCTCTTCAAACTTTGCTTTTGTGCTCTGGATAATGAAATCTAGAAATTAGCCTATTATTTGATGAAAATGAAAAAAAACAAAAAACAGGCAAATTTGCACACTTTCATTTATAGTAAAGTCAAGTACGGGAGACCTGGCATCAATCCCATTTCGCTTCATACCAAAGACTTTAAAAATAGAACTTGATGCCTCCTTGCTTAATACTCAGCAATATAAGGTACGTATCAAGGGTAAAGTTGAGCAGTCCAGGGAAAGGAGTAGTGCCCTCCCCTATACCTCGGTGTAGTAGCTATTGTAAAAGGAGCCTTCCGGTCGCCCTCGACAACGGTCGCCAACAACAACTTTATTTATAGTAAAAGTAAAGTTGGCGACTTTTCTCGAGAGTGACCCGAAGGCTCCCTTTTCAATAGCTACCACACCGAAGAGTAGGCAAGGGCACGACTCCATTCCCTAGATTGCTCCATTTTACCCTTGATATGTACCTTATAATGCTAAGTGTTACGCAAGGCGACATCATGTACCATTTTTGAGTCTTTGGTATGACTCGATCTGGGATTGAACCCCGGTCTCCCGGACCATTGGCTAACTCTCTACTCTGCATGAATAAAAATTTACAAGTATTCATAATAAAAATATTTTTGAATGCTTATAAGTGATTCATTGAATTTAATGTCATGTCAATCCGTCTAGGGTTATTTAATGCCAATTATATTCCACGCTCCGCAGAACTGGAGTTTAGAAGAGAGTAATTTTTTGAGGTCCCCGACTGTAAAGATAAATCGTTTTTACCTATTAGCCCGCAAATATTGTATCCCACCATCTTTTCGTTATACACTCCTTGGTAGCTCCGCTTATAAATGTGTTGCATCTTACTCGTGTGGAGGGGTTGGGAAATACACACATTCGTTGATAACACAGGAGTAAGTTGGAAGAGAAAAAAAAAAGGTATTTTCCATTTACTTTTGGAATTTTATATATTGAGGAATAATGCTTTCTATCCAAAAACAAAAAAAACTTTTTCAAATTTCTTGCAAGTCGTAATTCTTTTTTTTTTTTTTCTTTTTTCTTTTGAAGTTTTAAAAGTTACATTCCGAAAAATTATTTACAT
>CAUZXS010005266.1:75000-82500 GCA_963585895.1 Sepioteuthis lessoniana | reverse complement strand
ACAACGACATATTCATCGCCTAAGAAAACTTAATAGAATGAATACAGAAATGACATGAAATACTTAAAGATTCCATAGTGAAAAACATCCTATCATGCAGTTGAAGAGTCTTTTGGTATAAGTTGAGAGTAGATAATAGAATGGAAGTTGCTGTGGTAAGACTTACAACAAAGCATGCTATCGACACGAGTTTTTTGTGGGGGGTGGGCAAGAACCCCTGTCAGAAAACACACACACACTCGTGGTGTGGTTGTCAAGGCAGAACCGTAGAAAAAGAGCTTGACTTTGCAGTGCCCTTTCATATGCTAACTTTTGTCACACCAACGAGCGACCATTAGAAGTACTATTAGAAAGGCAAGGGATGTAATCCCTATAATATATATATATATATATATATATATATATATATATAATGTGTTGGACTAATGAGTAGAGTGTTCACCAAAGGTCCGAGAGACCGGGGTTCAATCCCAGGTCAAGTCATACTCAAAAGACTCAAGACTCAAAAAATTGTACTTGATACCGCCTCGCTTACCCCTCAGCATAATAAGGTAAGGATCAAGGGTAAAGTGGAGCAATCCAAGGAAAGGAGTAGCGCCCTCGCCTACACCTCGGTGTAGTAGCTATTGAAAAGGGAGCCTTCGGGTCAGCCTCGACTAAGGTCACGTACTTTACTTACATATAATGACCCTCGTATATATATATATATTTAAAAAAAAAAAATAAATAAATAAAATATATATATATATATATATATAAGGGTCATTCAGTAAGCAAAGAAAATTTTGCCTAAGAAATTGGTAATACAGTTGAACCTTTTTCAAGGAATTTAATAGTTATGCCTCCTTTCATTGTTCAGAAAATCGTCAGTATGATCTTCTTTACTCATTGCTGCGCCCGAAACTTTTTTTTTATCCGAGTCAGTGTGTTCCCGCTCAATAGACTCTCTTTTCAACTTAGACTTCTGGCAATAAGCATATCCAGCCTATTTGTAAACATTTTTTGACTTAAACATGCTTCTCTGTATACGTCATACAGTCTTCAGTAAATTTTACGTTTTGTACTTCTCAGCCACCAAATGTTTAATGACATAGCACTATTCCATCATGGAGCAATGTTTAATTTTCCACTATTTTGGATAGCGTCAAAACGAATATTTTTGAATTAAAATAACTTTTGCTATAAACCAATTCTAGACAATGCAAAGTTTACATTTATGGAAAAAAAATTCTAAAAAGAAAATTGATTTTGCTTTTTAAAAAAATTCCCCCTATATATATATAGAGAGAGAGACAGAGAGAGAGGTTGGTGGAATTGGGGATATACGTTAAAAATAGAAGATGTACATGAACACAGAATAAGAGAAAGTGGTAAAGAAATCTGAAGGGAAGCGAGAGTTTGTACATGAGAAAAAAAGTGAAAGACGGGTAAAAATATTTCTTAAATAATATGTTGTTTAAACTCGGAAGTTCCCAACCAAAGAGGTAGATTTGGCGTCAATCGCCAATATCTGTGGCGTCCCCAAAATAAATGAAACTGGGCAATTTTTGTCTCTACGCACATGAAAGCATGAGAGTCCCCAACTCGCACTCTCGCAACATCTTTCTTGTTATTTTCTATCAGTCTAATAATATCTTTGTCCTTATCTATCTCAGTCTATTCATATCTATTTATCTGCAATTTCTCTATCTATCAAATATTTCAGGCCTAACTTACATTTCACAGCCTTTACATATATATATATATATAGAGAGAGAGATGGGAGAGTGTTCGTCAATGGTCCGGGAGAACAGGGTTCAATCCTAAGTCGAGTCATACCAAAGACTCAAAAAATGGTACTTGATACCTCCTTGCTTAACACTCAGCATTATAAGGTCCGTATCAAGAGTAAGGTGGATCAATCCAGGGAAGGGAGTAGTGCCTTCAGGTCACTCTCGACTACGGCCGCCAACATTACTACTTATATATATATATATATATATATATATATATATATATATATATATATATATATTGAAATATCGTAGAAAGATTCAGTGGTGCTTAGTAACTATTATTTTCTTGTCGAGTTGTTAATTGTTCTGATAAATGGATAGGTGAGAAACTGCCAGTTTCCAAGCACCGTAGACTCTATGCTATCCGAACTTAAACATACGCTCTAGCACTAATATTGAGTACTATATATATATATATATATAATTCATATAAATTAAGTTCAAAGGTTGACTTAGATGGAATACTTCTTATACAGAATATATGAAAAGTTCGATATAATTCCAGCAGAATGCTCAATGTATGGCTATTAATACATGAAAATATATTAGAAACATATAGAATTATTGAGAATTGGAATTATTCACCATCTGAGGAGGCAGTCCGTACAGAAAGAATTATCGAAATAAATTTATAATGGCATAATATCTGTTGAGTCTTCCTTGATATATATATATATATATATACACGTGGTGCATTCAATAAGTTTCCAGACTTTTTTTGTACAGGCATTTAAAATTGTAAAATTGAAAATTCAGTGTGTTATTGCTATACATCTTATGAGCTGACTGAACGATTTTTATGATTTCAAGTTCAAATGAACAGCTACAGCAGCAATTGGAATACACCCTACTAAAGCTTGATTGTCACAGCTGGTGAATTTCAAAAATGCAATCTGACACTTTAGAAGGACGATATGCAATAAAATTCTGTTTTAAATTAAATGCCACAGAAATGTATGGAATGCTTGGGAGGAGTAAAGGAAGTCAATATGCCACAGTTGATTGGCCAAAGAGTTAGGGTTAGAGTTACTATGTTAAGGTTTTAAGGGAGTTCAGGAAGAGCGTAGAACGACCCCTTAGTGTTCAATTTATGGTTGAAATAGATCTGTTTGAGATAATATTTAAACTGTGCACTTAGAACAAGACAGTGTATTTATGCTGAATTGAATTGTTTGAGATAGAACTGTTTTTATATCTAATTGTACATAAACAAAAATTGTACTTATGCTAAACTGAATTGTTTGAAATAAAACTGTTTTTGACACATAAATTGTGTGTTTATTCTAAACTTAATTGTTTGAAATAGAACCGTTTTTGACATTTAAACTGTGTGTTTATGCTAAACTAAAGTGTTTGAAATAGACCTGTTTTGACATTTAAACTGCGAACTTATGCTAAACAAAATTGTTTGAAGTAGAACTGTTTTTGACATTTAAACTGAGTACTTACGTTAAACTGAATTGTTTGAAATAGAACTGTTCATATCTATAAAAATGTATTTGGCATTAAATAACCAACGATGGTCGATATGTCATAAAATCAAAACAAATCAAACCAGCACCTTTCCCATAAGCAGAATGCGACACAAGGTCAATTTTTGAGTAGAAAAAAACTTGTTTGAATTCTGAGTTTTCCTTCTCCTAGATAACATATATACCCACCTCCTCCGCTCGGGCAGGATATGACACATGGTCAATCTTTTTTAAGCGGAGTTTAACAGGTTTGAATTCAGAATTTTCCTTCTCCTAGACTAGTTGCCTCACCAAGGCTGAAGAACCTAGACTCCCATAGCTGGAGGGAGAATTATTGGATTCATACCTTTCCCAAGGGTATTAGTGCTATGTGAAATGCAATCAGTCTCGTCCAAGATTTGAACTCGTGTCGCCGTGTACATTTCCTACGACGATAACCATTACACCACGGGCACCTTGCCATACCAAGGTTAAAGAGCCTAATCAGCCCTAATATTTACCTATAGCTGGAGAGAGAATAGTTAGATTCATACCTTTCTCAAATGTATTAGCACTCGGGGAAATGCAAACAGTAATCAAATCTCTGCTATAAACAAATGTTCGCTATAAACAAATATCGATTTTTTTTTCGTGAACTTATAATCTCTGCTTAAGTTGCATTTATCTACCCGCCTCCATGGATACAAAGCTGGATTAATTCTAGAACCATCTGAAATCAATCCTCCTTGGTATAGCTCTGCACTTATGATACGATGGCCATTCCCGTTGATCTCGATCTATGAGGGCCCAACAATTCAGTTAAAGATGAGATCCCGCTAACTATCCACTAAGGTGATTTATTCATAATGGTGAAGTTTTACTTGTAGGTAAAAGCAGCCACAGTTTTTCGATGAGCTGATAACAGAAGAATCATCGACTAATGTACAACAGATTCTCCCAAATAACACTCCTCAGCTTTAGAATTCAAGATAACCTTCTCCTAGATTGGGGGGTGTCCTCGTGTACTGTGGAATCGTAGCAAGCGAGTTCGTACTCCAGTCGCGCTATTACGTTCATTTTCAGACAAATACCCTTAGGAAATGTATGGACCCCCTTATCCTCTCAACTATGAGTTAAATAGTACCACTACTGTTCTTCTAGGAGAATGGCTTTGGCATTAGATAACCTACAAAGGTTGATATACCATTAAACAAAGAAACCAAACCAAACCATCCTAGATTGGTTGCTCTACCAAAGCTAAGAAAAATCAGTCATACTATTTACCCACAGAATGAGAAAAGAAGTATTTATCTTTTAGCGTAAAGTAAAATGCAAACAGCCAAACCCAAGATTTGAACTTGGATCGCTGAATCCGTCGTTTCCTCATGATGATAAACGATATGTCACACACACACACACACACACTCGTATATATGCGTGTGTGTTAGAATAGCGTACTGAACGTTAGTTACTTGCCGAGGTGTTCATTGGTTTGATGAACGCATAGGCAAGAGATTTGTAGCAAGCACTGTTGATCAATGCCTGTGTTATTCTAACTTCAATAGAAGCTTATATATATAAAGCATTTAGATTTAGAATTGACCAGACAGGGGTGGTTCCCTCTTTCTCACAAAAATTAATCCACATCTGTCTGGTCAAAGCTCTGATGAAACCTGATACACTTAATGGCAAGTAGTCTTGACCATCTACCCAGATGGTCATAGTCAAAACCAATAACCCCTACCACTATCACTCAAGCCTATATGTGTTTCCCGCTATGTTCTTTCCTTGTTTACCTCTTGTCTATAGACCCTTCCCCCCTCTTTATACATTTTTACATTTTCATCGTTATTTTATCAATTCCATCAATTGCTAAAATGGGGAAAAAACTTTTAAAAAAACTTTAGTCTGAAGAAGTTCTTCCTTGCATAAAGAACGAAATATTACTACTAAACCCGTTGTAAGTGTTTGATATATATATATATATATATATATATATATATATATATATACGAGGTGCATACGATAAGTTTCCAGACTTTTTTCTTATGGGCACTTTTATTGATAGTACACACATGAAACTCTAGTCCCTTCGAAGTAATCTCCTCCGGCTACAATGCACTTGTTGTACTGTTTCAACGTCTGGAAGGCCCCATGGAAGTCCTCTTGTGTAAGCGTGTCAATAACCTTCGTCACAGCCTCTTTCATCTCCTCAATTGTCTCATAACGACAGCCTCTGACTGAGGGAATAACCAAAAGTCACTGGGAGCAAGGTCTGGACTATAGGGAGGGTGACGAACTACCTTGATGCCCATCTTGCTCAAATAGTCAGTGACAAGGATGGAGTTGTGGACTGGTGCATTGTCCAGATGGAAATGCTACTGACTCGATTTGAAGTGTGCTGGCCTCTTCCGATAGAATCTCTTGCTGAACTCCCTTAAAACCTCAACATAGTAACCCTAACCCTAACCCTTTGGCCAATCAACTCTGGTGTATTGATTTCCTTACTCCTACCATACCTCTCATCATCCCTCACAGACTCCCTGCCTTCCTTGAATCTCTTATGCCACTCAAAAACTGATGCTCGATTCATGCAAGATGGTCCAAAAGCAGTCTGAAACATTCCATACGTTTCTGCGGCATTTAGTTTAAAACAGAACTGTATTGCATATCGTTCTTCTAAAGTGTCAGATTGCATTTTTTGAAATTCACCAGCTGTGACAATCAGGCTTTGGTAAGGTGTATTCCAGTTGCTGCTGTAGCTGTTCATTTGAACCTGAAATCATAAAAATTGGTCAGTCGTTTCATAAAATGTATAGCAATAAGATACTGAATTTTCAAGAGTCTATGACAATTTTAAATGTCCATACGAAAAATGTCTGGAAACTTATTGCATTCCCCTCGTATATATAAGAATGTATTTAATCCAGTAAATCCGGAATTGAAACAATTTCAAGCAAGACAAATATAGAATATTGAATTTAAGTAATCCCGGTCAAGTGCTCAATACAAATAAAATCCACAGAGCAAATATTTTTTTCTAAATAAAAACCAATAATTGGTCACATTAAAATAATAAATTTATTTACATCCAGTTAAAAAGCATTGATATAAGTCAATGCTCTATAAAATTAACAGGGCTTCTTCTGATCAAACAAGAAAAATATACATGTATACACATACACACAAACAGATAGATAGATGGATATAAACAAACAGACATAGAGAAAGAAATATATATATATTTATAAAGAGAGAGAGAGAGAGGAGAAAAAAGAAAGAAAAAGAGTGAGAGAGAGAGAGAGAGAGAGAGATCAGATTCTTTCGTTCTATCTGCATCCATCTATCTATCTCAATTCTTAGTTTTCTCAGCAGACAATGTTATTTGAAAACATATCAAGAACAATAGCAGCACCTTTTTAAAATGAAGACGTTCAGTGCTTACATCTATAGCGTCTTATTAAACAAAATAACAACTCAAACAAACAATATAACATTGAAAAAAAAAAACAAGCATGCCTAAAGAAAATGAATGAATGATTTTAAAAAATATCTCTTTGCCTCCCGTTGCCAAATAAAACTCATTTCACTTTTTATCAATTTCTCTTTTGAGATGTTTGAATCCGAGATTCATGCTCTGTTTGAAATATTGTTAAACATTCATTATCACGTGAGAGGACATCGTTCTTTTAAAACGCTGAGTGAATTAGATGCCGGGGATAATACAGTTAATGGAGTAGGAGGTGGCAGAGTTGAAGGTTTGAGGAAAAAAGTGAAATGAAATGTTGGAGAGAGAAAGAGAGAGAGGCGGAGGAAAGAAAGAGAATATGAAAAAGGAAAAAGGAAACGCTGAGGTAGAACGGGAAAACAATAGAACTTGCCAAACGTGATGAAGGAAAAAGAAGAGAGAAAAGTATCGGCTGAAGAACATGAAGTTTTTAAAGAATAATGGAGTCGGGTCGACAAGAAGAAGAGAAGAATAAAAGAAAGCACTAAAGATTAACATACACTCTTTCGGAAGAAGCAACATACAGACATAGTTCCTTGTCCTTGAAAACGTAATCAGACACTTTCTGCTATCTAGAATACACTTCCGGTCTTAAGCGTTGTTCATTCTGGCCTTATGCCAGATTAAAGATGATTGTATCGACTCGTCGCATTTCTTTCTTTCTTTCTTTTACTTCAGTTTCCTTTCTTTTTTATTTTCTATTTTTTCTTCTTTTATTTTTTCTTTCGCTTTTCTTTCTTGTTTAATTTGTTATTTCATCTTAACA
>CAUZXS010005266.1:0-70000 GCA_963585895.1 Sepioteuthis lessoniana | reverse complement strand
CTCCAAAATAAAATATAAGAGCACTGTGTGCTAACAATGTATTTTTGGATGATTAAGGAGAAATCTGGAATGTCTCCAAAAATAAAGTGGCAAAGAAATCCAAGTGCCCATTCCTACAGAAGTGGTGGAAATAAATTTGCTCTGAGCTTGAAAGAGAAATTACAGATATTATTTAAGAATAGTGGTTAATTGTTAAACAGAAGTGAATTAATAATGTGATGTAAGCATCAGTCCTATGTTTTTACTTTCTCATTTGGCTCTAGACTGATTTTCCTTTCCTGCATATTTTTATAGGGGAATTGGGCCAGAAATTTGGAAGTTTATTTGTGCAACAGTACATCAGCATATTCTTAATCTTGAGTTTTTTTTCATAAATACATGTTTTTTTTAATTCTGTTCCAATCATTTTGTTTTGAAGTTGATACTACAACTTTTCTTATTGGGCTCCATAAGCATCATTATCACGAACCCAGGGCACTCCAGTAGTACGTTACAACAGATTTAATAGTATTTCCATCACATTATTTGAATGTCAGATCAAGATGCAACCTTTTTGTATAATCCCTTGTTTTCTTTATAACTTTAGAGTAATGAAGCATTACTTCAGTGATGTAAGATTTGAATTGACTAACGAGATGACATGTCAATAAACTGAATTAGAATAGAATAGCTCATGTGGCATAATGTTATCATCTTAAAAAAATGGACTTGGTCTCAGTCATGAATCATTAACGCAGTTTCTTCCAAGCAGCAGTCCTGTTAATGCACCACATTGACGCTAACAAAACATATGGAGAAAAAGCTTGACGGCAACTACACAAGAATGCTGCGAGTAATATTGAACAAGTCATGGAGGCAGCACCCAACAAAGCAGGAGCTCTATGGCCACCTACCACCCATCATGAAAACTATCAAAATTAGATGAACCAGAAATACTGGAAACTGCTGGAAAAGTAGGGACAAGCTCATAAGTGATGTACTCCCATGGACCCCTTCACATGGACAAGCAAAGGCAGGACTACCAGCTGGAACCTAAATACAGCAGTTCTGTGCTGATACAGGATGTAGTCCTGAAGACCTGCCGGAAGCAATGGACTATAGGGAGAGGTGGCGAGAGATGGTCAGAGATATCTGTGCTGAGATGGTCAGGGATATCCGTGCTGATTGCACGACATGAAGATGATGATGAGGATATATATGTATATATACTAGATGATGGTACAAGACACTTTTCAGCCTGAACATATTTGTAAGATCTACAGTCCATCTAAACCCAGACAGGTTTAATGAAATGATCCTTTCTAGCAAAGAAGTGGTAATTACTATAGAATAGGTCTCATTTGGATTCTATTATTCATTGATAATAATTCAATGATTATATATATATATATATGTGTGTTGAAATGATAGATTGTGGTGAATCTGACTGTATGATAGAAATATGTGGAAAGTTGGATAAATCAAACGCTTAACTCAAATTTAGATGTGTGATATTTCATTCAGCTTTATTGCATCTCGAAAATCTCCACTTTCAAAACAAAAATCTTTAATGAAATCTCATACATTTGACCTTAAATCCCACCTAGCTTTTCTACTACAACTACCCCACTTCAATTATCTTATCATTTCCCCTTACCTGCTTTTAAATAGAAAACTCAGAAAATGGTCTCTGTCTGAAGAAGTTCAAGATGAAATAAAGCCAAACGAAATGTCACACATCTAAATTTGAGTTAAGTGTTTGATTTATCCAACTTTCCACATATTTCCATCATATATATATATATATATATATGTGTGTGTGTGTGTGTGTGTGTGTGTGTGTGTGAAAAAGTAAGCAGAAAAGTGGATAAAACATAACACAAAATAGATTCAATTGATATTTTGTCTTTATTCTATAAAAGACTTCATCAGAATGTTGGTTATTTCAGTAGTGTTTAGTATAAGAGGGAATAGATAAAAAGAGAGTGAGGGGTTGAAAGAAGTAGGGACAAAAAAGGAAAAAGAAGAGAAAGATAGAAATACAAATCTGAGAAGTGACAGCAGGGCAATTGGCTATGACTATGGGTCATTTTTGAAAACATCTGGGCAATGGGTATGCAAACAGGGAAAGCCTACAGCTAGTGACAAGCATGTCAAATTTCATCAAGACATAGTCACCAGACACAGAATATCTAAATGAAAAATCAAGACATATGGAAGTGTGGTAGGGAAATAAATATCTTATACTATAAAATATATTACTATCCATTTTCAATTTCAATATTATTCTCACATGAAATATTACCTGCCAAATAGGGTGAAATATGAAAAAAGCCAGAGAGATGATTCTTACAGTCAAAAAGATTTTTTGCAATGGATAAGTTTAATTAAAGTGGCATGGGAAAAATTGAAAGTATGTTTGAAATCTAATATGTTGGAGTAAAGGGTATTTCAATCCTCATTTTATTTTAATCTATCGTTTATGTTCATAAAACCTTTTGTCTAGATTGCATTGGGTTTCACCAATGCAATATTTGTCACAATCATTACATGAAATGAAGTATGAGCCTGCATGAGAAGTGGTTATGTTGTTACTGTGTTCAGAGACATTAGTGAGATTTTTTTCACATCTAGTTGACTTTTTCCAATCCATTTTCTCTGTTTGTTATTCTCTCATATATATATATATATATAAGAGTAACAAACCTCTCATCTTTGTAAGAGCCTTACTTGCACAGAAATCAAAACAGAAATCTTAATTATTTTTTTTAGTTTTATAAGAAGTGTTATTGTGCTGCCAAAATAAAAATGTTGAGCTATAGCTCTTCTTTCTGGGTGATACTGAAAGTTTTTGAATGATCCTCATGTGGGTAAGTGTGTATCTATACATATATACATATATATAAACACATACACACACACACACACACACACACACATGATAATTCTCTTTTTGGTTTTCACTTTTCCATCATATTTCTTAATTGCATACATTTATATATGCTAAAATACAACATGGTCCAAATATACTGCTATTTAGAAAACATAATTAAACAGAAGGAAGCTGTCAATGATCTGGCAAACCAGTCTCCCATATTAATATAATTTGCTCAAATTGGAGCAACAAAAAAATTATGATACTTCTATTATCAACTTTAATCGTGACCAATATACATCTTTTAATGTGCATACAGTGATTTTTTAATGTTTCATAACTTACCAGAGATGAGTGATCTAGTATAGAAATTCCTTCTTCCTGGACAGCAAGCCAGAACTCATTTCGGTCCCTGCCTTTATACTGAAAAGACAAAAAATTGACATGATATGAACCAATAAAATAAACCTATGCATTTCAATATTTATATATACTTAGCTAAACTAATCCTTTAACAAAAAGGTTGATTGGTTGTTTGCTTGGATTTAGGGCATATCAAACCTTCTTTGGTTATACATCAATAAAGTTTATATTCTTTATTTTACAAACTGATCAGAAAATCCTGAGTTAATAATCATATCTTCAAGTAACTATTCTTAATGAAAACAATTAGTATAAAGTTATATGGTTTCAATTATTGTGTTAGTATAACATTTATTCTAAGACTAACAGCAACAAATAAATGAATTAATACTTTATTTAATTCTAACAATTTATTAATCAGTGCATGAAACAATTAATTTCAATACACAGTCCTCCCGGTGTATAAAATTGAGTTTAAGGCACTTACTGGCACACTGAAAAAGATATCTGGTATCTTAGGGTTGTCTTTCTGAGAGCTTTTTAATGTCCCCGCCTCACGGAATGTCTGGTGGAATCTCTCTGACTAGATTTGGGATTTATTTGCACCAAGACTTCTGGGCTCATCATGTGATTAGTATATCCAATTGCAGAGAGCCTCTTCCTCACTCACTCCATACACAGGAATTACCATTTAACAAGCCCAACACAAGTATTCCTATCAAATACTAAGGATTTTCAAACATCTACTTGACACAGATATGTGAGATCAACAGGAACTGCAACTCTTATGTCCCTTAGGAGACTTAAGATCTCCATCAGTGATAAACATTCCTCTTCTCCCCAACACCATCTCCCTTTTCAACAACTTGTCATTCTGGTTCATGTGCAGTTGTCCAAATTAAGTTACTTTTTGCATTATAGCATATCACCAAAACCTCTTTTATTTTAACTTTTGACAGCATTTTAAAAATCCATGAAAATAATAACAAAGAAATTGGAAAAATTCTTTCAAAAATAAAAGGTAAAGAATTGAATTTCCCACATGACACAATGAACAGGCAAATATTAAAGATCCTTTTTATTTCATTTTTCACAGAAACCTCTTCAGTTCTTATTCTAACATCAGTCCATTGATGCTTCTCATTAAGAATGTCAACACCTTGTTGGGTTATTTAATACTGAAATCAGTCATTTCTTTTCAAGTAATTATGTGGTTTTAGTTTGGTTTGGTTTGGTTGAGTTTTATGGCATATCAACATTTGTAGGGTATTTAATGCCAAATCCATTTTTATATAAATAATAAATTCTATTTAAAATAATTCAGTTTAGCATGAGTACACAGTTTATTTATTGCGGACTTTTTTTCCTCATCTTGGTAGTTTTTGTGTTGTTTCTTCTTTCACTACGTTTCGGCCAAATTTCACCTCTGGCCTTCTTCAGGTGATTTACCGCGACCTCGGATCACCTGAAGAAGGCCAGAGGTGAAATTTGGCCGAAACGTAGTGAAAGAAGAAACAACACAAAAACTACCAAGATGAGGAAAAAAAGTCCGCAATAAATAAAAATTAATTCTCAGATTAAGAAGACTCATCTCAAAATGATTCCAATTAAAGACAAGTACACAGTTTAATTGTCAAAAACATTTCTATTTCAAACTATTCAGTTTATTCAAGCAGTTATATATAACAATTCAGTTTAGTGTAAGTGCAGTTTCAATGTCAAAAACAGTTCAATTTCAAACAATTCAGTTTAGCATAAGCATGCAGTTTAAATGTAAGTACAGTTTAATAGTAAAAAACATTTCTATTTCTAGCTATTCAGTTTAGTCAAGCAATTCTAATTCAGCTTATTCAGTTGAGTATAAGAACAGATTTTGTTTACACACAGTTAAAAGTCAAAACAGTTCAATGTTAAATAATTAAGTTTAGTGTAAATACAATTTCTATATCAAAAACAGTTCTATTTCAAATAATTCAGTTTAGCATAAGCACACAGTTTAAATGTAAGTACAGTTTAATTGTCAAAGACATTTCTATTTCAAGCTATTCAGTTTAGTCAAACAGTTCAGTTTAGCATAAGTATGCTGTTAGTTCTATTTAACCCATAGATAGGGCCCTATCAGGTGCTACCACGCCAGGCCAGAGTGGACCTGGGAGCAATGGCAATGGAGGAGTGCTCCGCATTCTCCAAAGCTCCAGCATCACTGGAACCTCAGCATCAGATAGTTTAGTGTCATATCCAGGACACTCATTGGGGGGGGGGTCTGCAGAGGTGCAGTCAGTATATTCTACAGCCCCAGTAGACTGGGCAATATGAGGTTTTAAAAAACTAAAATGAATAATCTTTTGTAAATATTGTAGAGTGGCTAAACACACCTTCAGCACTCTACCAGATGGACTGGCTCATAGCCAACAATTAAAGACTTCGAGGGTTGATTTAATAAGCTGATTAATATTCGGACTGATCTTACTTCATTTGGCTGTACCGCATTTTGACCCTCCTCAGTTTCTTGTAAGTTCTCTTGTTAATTGTTTGTAACTTATTGTACTGTGTCTCTTTTGCATGTATCCATTAGTACTGGAAAACGGTGCTGAATAAATATATCAAGCACTCATTCTTCTCTGTGTATCATTCACCTCGACGATACAACAGTAAAAAATTATTGTTTCAAGTAAGCATTTTTAGTACAAATAATTTCCTCAGAATTACATGGTTGTAAGAATTCCTATCAAATATCAATATTTTATACATAATTATATTTTTATCATTTCTATTCCTATTCGATAAAAATGATAATAATAATAAGAAGAAGAAGGTGACCGAAACATGAAGATTATAGTGATAGGAATTGTAATTGGTGCTCTTGGAACAATCTCCAAAGGCTTGAGAACAGGGCGAGAAGAACTGGAAATCAAAGGACAAACCAAGACCATCCAAACTACAGCAACAGATTTATTGCCACTCAGACTTCAGTGAAAAAACATCAAATAATGTTGGAATGAGCACAGAAGGAGTATAAGGCAAGACATGACTGGGTCGGCAAGGTGATCCACTGAGAAAATTTCAATTCGACCATACAAACAAATGGTATATGCACAACCAAGCACCAGTCCTAGAAAATGACTCGCATAAACTCCTATGGGACTTTAACATACAAACGGATCACCTAATCCCGTCCAGAAGACCAGACCTCATAATAATCAACAAAAAAAAGAGAATCTGCAAAATTGTCGACTTTGCTGTCCCAGCAGACCACAGAATAAATCTGAAGGAAAATGAAAAGAAGGATAAGTACCTCAACCTTGCTAGAGAATTAAAAAAGCTATGGAACATGAAAGTAACGATTGTGCCAATTGTGATTGGTGCATTAGGCACAATAACTAAAGGATTATTAAAAGGCCTGGAGGATTTGGAAGTTGGCGGATGGGTAGAGACTATCCAAACGATAGCATTGCTGAGAAAAGCCAGAATCCTGAGACAAGTCCTGGAGACTTGAGGAGACTTGCTGTTACTCAAACTCCAGTGAAAAACCATCAGCAAACACTGATGTGAAAAACTCTAAAGGTGTAAATCATCAACCAAAAAATAAAATGAAATAACACTAAAACAAAAAAGAGAATTTGCAAAATTGTGGATTTTGCTGTCCCAGCTGACCACAGAATAAAATTGAAAGAATGTGAAAAGAAGGATAAATACCTCGATCTTGTGAGAGAACTGAAAAAACTGTGGAACATGAAGGTGACAATTATACCAATTGTGATTGGTACTTTTGGTACAGTAACTAAAAGATTATTAAAGGGGCTGGAAGACTTGGAAGTTGGCGGCCAAGTGGAGACCATCCAAACAACAGCATTATTGAGAATGGCCAGAATACTGAAAAGAGTCCTGAAGACTTGCTGTCACTCAAACTCCAGTGAAAGACCATCAGCTAAAACTGATGTGAAAAACTCTAATGAATAAATAATAATAATAATAATAATTTTTTTAGAGATAGTTGTATGTTTTTTAAGTATTCCTATTTGAATACAAAAATTTTATGCATATTTATATGGTTTCAAGTACTTGGAGGGAGAACAGTTGGATTTACCCCTTTACTGAGAGTATTAGCACTATGTAAAATGCAAACAGCCTCATTGGGGATTTGAACTCTGATAGTTTCCTACAACAATAACAATTATACTACCAGCAACTGCTTTTCTTTTTTAATGACCAACATGCAAATTATGAATAATGATATGGAATAAAGATTATTTCCAATTTGTTGAAAAATGAGAAAGTGTAAAAAAAATAAAAGATAAAAGCCTACATACACTGGTTGAAAACAATTTTGAACCACAGGATGGCCACTTGCGTACAACTGTCAGGTAGATACGAACACAGTCATTCACACTGCGACCACGCAGGGCTGCCCACCTCTCATAGAGAGTGCTGAGAAGGTTTCTGAAAAAGATGAAGATAAAAAAAACATGAGATAATGATTTTCTAATGACTGTATTTGATGGTTTATACTGGGCAGCATTTGAAAAAAGAATGGATTTAAATTGGTTAAAACATCAGGTGAAAGCTTTTTGCTTGTCATCATTAGCATTCCTTGCTCTCAGGTTATTTTTTAAAGTTTCATATATATTCAGAACTTGTTTACTTTTTTGTGGAGATATTTGTAGTTTACATTAAGGATCACCGCAGCACAAAAATTTCTCTGGCTAGTAACACAAACCTGACCTTTGATCTCATAAGATGCAGAGTAATTTTCAGGGATATTTTCAGGAAAAGAATGTATGTCTTATAAGCTTATAATTTGGGACATTTATATGAGATGTATCAAAAAAGTATCAAGACAGAAGGTATATTTTGTAAGCATTTCAGAGTAGGTCAACATGGAAGTATTTTTAACATTAAAAACCATACTGCAAGTTGGAAATTTCAGAGAGCATCTCAGTTTTAAAAGAAAAATTACCTGGTAGAGTCTACAGTTTAATTGCCCAGTCAGCTGGAGCTGTAGAATACACCAACTGCACCTCTGCAGAGGGTAAGACCCCCCCAAATGAGTGTCCTGGATATGACACTAAAAAATCTGATAGTGAGGTTCCAGTGATGCTGGAGCTTTGGGGAATGCAGAGTACCCCTTCATTGCCATTGCTCCCAGGTCCACTCTGGCCCGCAATGGTAGCACCCGATAGGGCTCTATCAATAGGTTAAACAGAACTAAACTGCATACTTATGATAAAATGAATTGTTTGAATTAGAACTGTTTGACTAAACTGAATAGCTTGAAATAGAAATGTTTTTAACAATTAAACTGTGTACTCGTGCTAAACTGAATTGTTTGAAATAGAACTGACTATTTGCATAAAAATGGATTTGGCATTAAATAACCTACAAAGGCTGATATGCCATAAAACCCAAACAACTAACTAACTAACCTATAATTTAAAACTAGACAGAAATGAACAATCAATTAAAAATGAATCCCCTTGGTATTCAATAGACTTATTCCAGTGAGTTTTCCAGTGGTTGAAACACCTTTGAAATTCCTTTTTTTATATATTTGCAGTATCTTCAACAAGTCTTACTTCATGTAACTTTTTCTTGCTTCCAAAACTGAAAATTTCTGTCATAAGTACAATACCCTGTTGGCAGTGCTTAGTATTCACTGACTGTATCCCCTGCTGTGGGGTAAGACCCCCACCAAAAATCAAGTATTCTGGGTATGACACAAAACTGAATCTGGTGGTAGGTCTCCAGTTCAGGAGTTCTAGCAAGTGTGGAGTACCTCTTCATTACCATTACTCCCAGGCCCACTTTGAACCATCTATAGGTCAAATAAATCTATTTGCAAATTATAGAAATATTTGATATCATATAAAAATGTGCAAAAATGAAAAACTAAACCAAAAATAAATCTAATTATAAACTTATGCAACCTCTCAGTATAAAATACCCCCTAATTAGTTGACATACCATTAAAATCAATAAAGTGTAAAATTTATCAAGGAGATTTAAAAGAAATATGCTGTAACTGCAAACAATCTATCAGAACATAAATTTCAAAGATGCTTTTACTCATGGTAAATTACCCAGTCAGCTGTTGCTGTAGAATATACCAACTGCTTCTCTGCAGAGAGGTACCACCCCACCAATGAGTGTCCTGTATATGACACTAAACAATCTGATGGTGAGATTCCAGTAATGCTGGAACTTTGAGGAATGCAGAATACCCCTTCATTTCCATTCCTCCCAGATCCACTCTGGCCCGGAGTGGTGGCACCTGATAGGGTCTTATCTATGAGTCAAATAGAACTAAACTATATACTTATGCTACACTGAATTACTTGAAATAGAACTGTTTTGACATGTAAACTGCATACTTATGCTAAACTAAATTGCTTGAAATGGAATTGTTTTTACATGCTAAACTGAATTGTTTGAAATACAAGTATTTGTATAAAAATGGATTTGGCATTAAATAACCTACAATGAGTGATATGCCATAAAACCCAAACAAACTAATGCTAAACTTGCAGGAATAAGTGTGTGGAATGCCAAAGGGACCATTTGGAAGAAAATTTATATTTTATTTTTTGTTTCTTATTGTCTTGTTATGTATTCCCCAAATCTATCTGCAATGAGCAGAATGTAACACAAGGTCAATTTTTAAGTGGAGTGAAACTAATTTGAATTCAGAGTTGTCCTTCCTCTTGACCAGTTGACATACCAAAGTTAAAGAGCACAGTCTATCCTACTATTTACCCATTACTGAGAGAATAGATTCATACCATTCTCAAGGATATCAGTGCTTTGTGAAATGCACACAGCCTCATCCAGGATTTGAACTTGGATAGCCATGTCCATTACCTATACCAATAACCTTTACGCTACATGTGCTTCTTTATATTCATTTATATATATATATATATATATATATATATATATGTGTGTGTGTGTGTGTGTGTGTGTGTGTGTGTGAGGGGTTCTGATGGGTAGAGTCTTTGGCCATGGCCCAGGAGACTGGGGTTCAGTCCAAGGTCAAGTCATACCAAAGACTCAAAAAATGGTTCTTGATACCTCCTTGCTTAACAATAAGCATTAAAAGGTACATATCAAGGGTAAAGTGGACCAAAACAGGAAAGGAGTAGCACCCTCTCCTACACCTCAGTGTAGTAGCTATTGAAAAGGGAGCCTTCAGGTCACCCTTGACTACCGTCACCAACTTTACTTAATTTTATATATACTGTCTAGCCACACTGATGAGTTCTGATAGAACGAAACAGATCTGTCTGTGGATGACTATATATATATGTATATATATATATATATATATATGTGTGTGTGTGTGTGTGTGTGTGTGTGTGTTTCAGCACTCACTCCTAGAATGGTTGCCTTACCAAGAATAAAGAACCCAGTCTACTCTACTATTTACTCATTGCTAAAGGGAAAACAAAAGAGTTCATGCCTTTCCTAAGAGCATTAGCGTAAATTGAAACGCAAAGAGTTTCATCATGGATTTAAACTCAGGTCACCAATTTCATTTCTGTCAGTTTCAGTCTTGATACTTTTTGAACGCTCTTCAAACATATGTATACATAAAAAGAGATAGAGATCAAGAGAGAGAGAGAGAGAGAGAGAGAAGGAAGAGATGAGAATAAACCTGAAGCTAATAGTTTGTATCTACTGCCATGCTAATGTTATAAGCTCATTTCCAATGTTGTAATCAAGATAAGATTGCTGTGATATTTCACAAAGAGATCTTTTATCTTGAAATGTTAACATGTAAACAACTGTTCAAGCCTTTCACCAATGTGTTAACAAAATGAAAATTCTTCTACAGTTCTCTCCCCATTTTTTCTTTTTAATTTCTTTATAGTCATCCATGAAGGTGAGAAAAAAAAAAGATATCAACTGACAAAAGGAGAGATTGAAGAGAATCGTAACAGGTAAATACAAAAGCCTAAAAATTTAATAAAACAAGATGAACAAACAGGTGCTAAGTAAGGAGAAGAAAATTAGAAGCAGCAAAAAACAACAAAATATTTTTAAAAAAGAGGGAAGAATTTTTTTAAAAATTAATGGTAAGCATCAAAAAATACAAGAATGAGCAGAAGGAAGAAATCTATGGCAGATCTTTCCTTTAATTCATATTTAGAATCTTTAGCAGACACACAGGAACCAAAAACATCTTTTGTATGTGAGGATGACAATCCCAAGAACAAAGGAGAATTTTCTAAAAGAAATGAGAATTTTTTTGTTATTTTTCATCATTGAATTTTCATCTTCTTCTTTATCGCTACCATTTTTGTTTTCTCTTTTTCCTTCTTTGTTGGCTTTTCTTTCTTCTTCTTACATTACTATTTCTTCCAATTTCTCTTTTTTCTTCTTCTTCTTTGGTACCATTTCTTTTTCTTCTTCTTCCTTCTTTGTAACCATTTCTTCTTCTTCTTCTTTGTTACTATTTCTTCTTCTTCTTCTTCTTCTTCTTCTTCTTCTTCTTCTTCTTTATTACCATTTCTTTTTCTTTTTCTTCCTTCTGTGTAACTATTTCTTCTTCTACTTCTTCTTCTTCTATGTAACCATTTCTTCTTCTTCTTCTTAATTATTTTCCTCACTCTCCAGTCTATTATCAGCTGCTTCCCTTTGCTCTCTCTCTCTCTATATATATATATATATACAAAGTGAGAGAGAAAGAAAGAGAAAGAAGGAGGGAGAGAGAGAGAGAGAGAGAGAGAGAGCACTACAGGGACATATGAAAGCATGAATATATTGTTAAGTACATTCATTCACATATAAATATAATAAATAAATGTTGGAATAAGATATTTTAACATAAGTCTGCAAAAATGGAACATCATAAAAGAAGAATTGATAAACCCATAACATATAGTCTGCAACAACCCTTTGCAGACCAGAGTAATCTACAATAGGTGAATACAATTATATTCACATATTTCTTTTTAGATGTTTCTAATTCTACATTGCTGAGTCAATAGTTTTGCAATATTTTGAAGTGTGCAAGTTTACAGCACATAATCACATGACCAAAGCATTTCAAACTTTGGAAGGTACTCATTATAGTCGGTAGTATTATAGTAGTTGGTGTGCTGACATGATGTGCATGATGCTTCACTCCTTATATGATTTAAA
The DNA here is from genome assembly GCA_963585895.1 of Sepioteuthis lessoniana. NCBI lineage: Eukaryota > Metazoa > Mollusca > Cephalopoda > Myopsida > Loliginidae > Sepioteuthis > Sepioteuthis lessoniana. Next base: position 57,645 of record CAUZXS010005266.1, on the reverse strand, counting down.
AGCCGAACTTTGAGAACTTATACTTTACAAGTTCAAACTAGGCTAAAAACTCCAAACCAGAGGAAATCTTTAGCTTTCTAAAAGAAACCAACCTCTTCATCAAAATCTAGTCAAATATAATAAAACATAACCAAAACTCATATCCTAAAACCTAAAACAGGCACAAAAAAAACTAATTTAACCCTTCTGGCATTAAATGACCCACCGAGGTTGAATTACCATTAAACAAAACTCAAACACCACATAGGCAGCTAAAAATATTTGTTACCCAGTTGATGAAGGTGCATTTGATCACAGTACTGTAACCAGATGGTTCAAGAAATTTTGCTCAGGTCGCAAGAACATCAATCATTAGTGCAAAGTCAGGTAGGCCTTAAGCCATGAATTTTGTGGCCATATTCCGAGCCAAAGAGGCAAATCCGGTGAGGAGCACTTAGAGACCATCAGACAATCTCAACATCTCACAGTCCAGTGTGGTTTGTCACTTTCACAGCCTGGACAAAAGCCCCAAGAACTGTCGAATTGTGTCTCATGTACTACCAAAATATTGCAAAACTTTTGATTCACCCGAGTATAATACTATTTTAAGATGTCTTCAATATCATGACACCAATATTTAAATAATCTAGCAGAGGTATCATACTTATGAAATATCCCCAAATTTATATTGCTCTTTGTTTTCTTCTTTATGGTCAATATTTTCTGAATATTAAATAAATCAAAAACTGATCCTTGAAGGATTTCATACTAAAGAAGCAAATAATATCCAGCAGAAACAATTACTGATGTAGACAACACAGATGATCTAATACTCCTTGCAAATACAACTGCTCCAGCAGAACCTCTATTGCATAGTCTGTTAATTGTTGTTTGTTGTTTGGGTTTATGGCATATCAACCTTTGTAGATTATTTAATGCCAAATCCATTTTTATACAAGTAATCAGTTCTATTTCAAACAATTTAGTTTAGCATGAGTACACAGTTTAATTGTCAATAACATTTCTATTTCAAGCTATTCAGTTTATTCAAACAGTTCTAATTCAGCTAATTCAGTTTAGTATAACTACAGATTTTATTTACTCACAGTTAAATGTCAAAACAGTTCTATATTAAACAATTCAGTTTAGTGTAAGTACAATTTCAATGTCAAAGACAGTTCCATTTCAGTTTAGCATGAGCATGCAGTTGAAATGTCAGTACAGTTTAATTGTCAAAAACATTTCTATTTCAAGCTATTCAGTTTAGTCAAACAGTTCTAATTCATACAACTCAGTTTAGCATAAGTATGCAATTAGTTCTGTTCAACCCATATATAGGGCCCTATCAGGTGCTACCATTCCAGGCCGGAGCGGGCAACAAGAGATATTCATCTCTATATGAACTCAGATAAAACTGAGTTCATGCATTTTAATTAAGATTTTTCCATCTCCTCAATAAATGGCAATAAATTAGTAGACCAGTTCAAATACTTTGGTCGTAATATCTCATCTACTGAAAGAGATGTCAACAAGCACATAAGTAAAGCATGTACTGCTATTGACAGGTTATCAATTTTATGGAAATCTAATCTCAGTGACAAAATAAAACAGGAATTCCTAGCTGCAGCCATGTCAGTACTAATGCATGGTTGCACCCCTTTAATATGAAGGAAATGCTCAGAGAAAAAACTAGATGGGAACGACAAACATGTTTTGTGCTGTTTTGAAAAAATCCATGAAGCAGCACCTTACAAAGTAGCAGTTTTACATAAAACATCAAACTAAAATAAGCAACACATGCTAGGCACATTTGGGAAAGTAAGGACAAACTCATAAGCAACATTCTTCCATGAATTCCTTCGTATTGACACATCAGTGTTGACTAACAAGGAACATTTTACATTCATCAACTCTGTGCAGATACAGGGTTCTATTTAGAAGCCCTACCAAGTGTGATGGCCAAGAGGGACAGATGGTGAGATTGTGTCAAAGGAATCCATGCTGTTAGCATGCCTTGGTGATAAGGATGATGATAATGATGATGATATAACATGTGATTAAAAGGTATTGAAATTAGAAGTTTAAATTTTCAAATTCTAAAATCTAAAACTTAAATAAAGACACATACATAGCTGTGCAAGATAGAATGAATGTGATGAGATTTGATACTGAGCCAGTCTTAATATTTTTAAAGCAATTTTGAGTGAAACACAAGATTGTGAAAGAGTAACACTTTTTATACTTACCAATACCCAGCTCTATGCAACTATTTCTTGTTTTCCAAACTGAAAATTATTCTTAAGGGTAAAATTTGGAAATGTGATTTGGTTTGGTTTCTTTGGTTTTCTTTGGCATATCAAACTTTGTGGGTTATTTAATGCCAAAACCATCCTTGTAGAAGAACAGTAATTGTGCTATTAAACCCATAGCTGGGTGATATGTACCTTATAATGCTGAGTGTTAAGCAAAGAAGCATCAAGTACCATTTTGTATCTAGTACCATGGGATTAAACCCTGGTCTCCTAAGTATATATGTATATATATATAATTATGTATAAGTTAGCATAGATACAAAGTCAATGCCACTTGGTGACAGTTAGTTTCTTGCCAATGCAATCATCGGACAAGATAATCATTCTGTCAATAAAAAACTTGTTTTATAGGATTATAAACTTAATTTGTCAATTTAACAAAAAGCTCTCTTTACGCTATCCTAACTTTTATATATATATATATATATATAAGAGCAGGCTGAAGGTGAAAGTAATATTGTGACAAGAACTTGAAGTTCTATATTATGATGTCGCAGTCAAACACATTAGCCACAACGCCATAGAGACTCTCACCTTGTAAATGTGGATGATATTAAAAGAAATCTAACAGTTCACCTTTTTACCATTCCAAGAGTCCTTTCAGATGGGAAATTCACTGGAATAAGTGTATCAAATAAAACTATTGTTTTCAAAATTTCAACTACAATGCTATCATCATACCATCATACCATCATGATACTGTCATCATACAATATTTCTGCCTTGGTGAAGACAGCTTTCATAAACAGCCACCACTACATTGCCAGAACTAGCATAACATCATTTGAATAATTATCATCATAATCATTGCAACCTGTAGAATGCTTACACATCATCTGCACTCCCATCATCCCTATTTAATTATGTTCATTACAAACATGACCAATACCGTCATATTAACTATTAGCATCATAGTTTTTACTAGCGGTCATCCTACTAACGTTATTATATTTATTAATTATATTCACTATTATGGCATCTACAATTTTTGACATCATCATCATAAGGTTTACCAAGAGCATCTACATATCATCATCCGACCATCAGATTCACCTGTGATGATATATCATTATTGTCACTATTACAGCCAAAACAATTGACTTAATACCATCATATTCCCCAGTAATAACACAACATTATCATTACCATTACAGCCAAAACCATTACCTTAATTGACATCATATTATCATATTCACCAGTATTGATAGACCATTATTTTCACCATTACAACTACAACCATTAACATGATTATTATCGTGCCTTTATCATACCATCGTCTTTTTCTTTATACAATCCCAATCACTATCATACAATCAGCTTCACTGTTAACACTATCATTTTATATATATATATATATATATATATATATATAAAATGTCCTGCTTTAGATCTTTTATCTTGGTTTTTCTTTCAACTTACATAAATTTTTTCTCCAACATCCAATTTCTTTCCTTTTGCTTTTTTCTTTTATTATTTCGGGTTTTTTTTATTTTTTGTTTTTTTTTTTGGTTTTTTTTTGTCTCCAATGACAAAACGCAGTGAAAACCAATTCAAGACAGCTCTTCATGCCCTTGAATTAAGTGCAACTTCAATCCATTTTGTGACTGTTTCAAAGAATTGACATCACCTCATTTATCTGATTATCCTATAGAAATGATAATCTCTTACATGACTTGAGAAATTACCATAACCCTGAGGCTGCTTTATTTTGCTTTCACTTCAAACACAACAAATGACAAAGACAGTGAGAAACACATCGAATGCACAAAGGTGCAACTAAAAATTTACTCCCTTTCTGCAGCTTAAGATTCAATCTATCATTATGGGTGGAGAAAAAAACAAAAAACATTTTTAATCAGATTTAAAGGCATTATACAAGGTGTGTTCAGAAAGTATTCTGACTGGAACTCCATTCACCAAAATAGAAATGGAACAGATATTTTCTTCAAAATAGTCCCCTTCATATTCAATGTACTCATTCCAGCAAGTTTTCCATAAGCCAAAGTTTGTATTTACCCAACCCCTCCACCATGGGCTTGATTTGACACAAGATCAATTTGTAAGTAGAGTAAAGCAGGTTTGAAATTAGAGTTTTCCTCATCTTAAACTAGTGGCCTAATGAAGACTAAAGCATCAGTCTGCCCTACTAGTAAGTGTTTCAGAAAATTCATATCATTTTGAAACCTAATGACTTGATTAATTATCATTCAAATGACAGCAGGATCAGCATGTGTAGAATCAACAAAAAATTCTGTTTAGCTTTGGTTTGGTTTGGTTTGGTTTGGTAGTTTTAATGGCATATCAACCTTTGTAGGTTATTTAATGCCAAAACCATCCTTCTAGAAGAACAGTAGTGGTACTATTTAACCCATAGCTGGGAAGATAAGAGGGTTCATACCTTTCCCAAGGGTATGAGGCTGAAAGTGAACATAATAGCGCGACTGGAGTTCAAACTCACTTACTACGATTCTGCAGTCCATCACTTTAACTAATATGCCACAAGGACATTTAATTAGTATGGCAGGTATTGCACTTGCACAATCCTGTGTTTTGCCCCAAAACATTTCTGATCATGTTGATGTGTCAGTGCCAATACACAATACTTTTTTCCCAAAATATCAACTCTTTATTTTATAAGTTGCTCAATCGTGCAAGTCTTCAGCGAAATCTGAAGTTAAAATTTTCTTTAGAATGTCAAAAATCTTCAGTTTATTTCATTTTCTATGAGAGTGAGGTGAAAAGTTTATAGACTGCAATGTTCATATGATGTCATAATAGATTGGTAATATCTATTATTGATGTGAAGTGTTGGTTAGCTTCAATAAGTTCTGACTATTAAACAATGTAGAAAAAAAAAAACATGAAGTAATTTAATTTGAGTGATGGATGGTGAACTTGGGATCTCATGAAAGCTCGGGTCTCACTGGATGCAAGTAATCACATGATCTCAGAAATTTTTAAGTTAGAAAGTAATAGTCAACTGGTCTCAAGAAGCTGAGATGCACAAAATGTATGAAAGTGGGTGAGCATTTTATTCCATCCACAAACCAACTCCCTGAATGTAGTTCAGTTGTATGTAAAAGCAAAAATGTCACAGCTAAGAAGAAATGATAAAATGCATGTGCATACAAAAGTGGCGGGTTATTTGTTCCTAACAACAAGAGATGTCTCAGTTATTGAACATCACAATAGAACAACATGTGGCCTGTGACAAAAGAAAGGAGATGGGCCAGTGAACACAACAATGGAGACAGAGCAATCATAGCTACCATGGAAAGACGAGTCCCAAATATCAAACAATAGATGCAGTTGATGACTTTTTTGACAAATAAGATTGAAGCACTGCAAAACCGATGGAAGAAATGTGTGAAGTGCAAGAAAGATTATGTTAAAAAATAAACCTTATTTGGTCACATTCAATGAGAGTATCTTGGTCAGCCCGTTAACTTTTCAGCTGACCTTTGTATTTTACAATCTTTGTTGTCAATTAAAAATTTACACTAAATGTATAAAAACAGTAATTGTTGCTATGAAAGAAAAATTCACATAACAGAAAATAAATTTGTATATTTCTATATTAATTAAGAAATTTAATATTGTTCTGTGAAAAATACCCCTTCTGTACATATTTACCAAAACCCCTTTACTATAAGTAAGTTGGCGACCATAGTCGAGGGCGACCCGAAAGCTTCCTGTTCAATAGCTACTACACCGAGGTGTAGAGAAGGGCACTACTCCTTTTCCTAGATTGCTTCACTTTACCCTTGATATGTGCCTTTAAAAGTCTTTGGTATGACTCGACCTGGGATTGAACCCTTGTCTCCCGGACCACTCTACCCACTGGGCCAATGAGTCGGTTTGAATTCAGAGTATTTCTTCTCCTACACTGGTTGCCTAAACGAGGCAAAATAACCTAGTTTAAGCAACAACTTACCCATAACTGGGGGAAGAATAGCTGGATTTATGCCTTTTCAAAGGGCATTGGTGCAAAGTGAAACAGACAATCTCATCTAGGATTTGAACTTGGGTCACTGATTCCATTTCCTCCGTTGATTACCATTAAACTAAGCATAACTCCATATTGTCATAAAGATTTGAATCCCTTATTGATGACTCTTATTCTATAACCCTTTATTGAAAAGTAGCCAAAAAGTCTTGCTAAAGCTGATTGCTATTTAGAATTTTTTTTTTTCTCCCCAAGACAAGAATAAGATAGCAAGCTTCTTTTCATCATCGTCATCAAGGTATACCAACTGAACAGATTCACTTGACTCTCTTGAACCATCTCTCTCAATCTGTTATTGCTCTTGTCAAGCCCTGTAGACGGCATCCAGTGTTAGCACAGATTTTAGTTTTTGCTGGTTGTCTAACACTGGTGTGTTCATGTATAAGAATCTTTTGTAAAACATTGCTTATGAGTCTGTCCTCACTTCTTCGACAATGCTTAGGATGTGTTGCCTATCTTACTTGGTTGGTTTGGGAGATGGGAAACAAGTGGCCACACAGCTGCTGTTTTTTTTTTTCAGTACTGCTTCCAGGATTTATTGAAAATAGCATTTATTATTCTTGGGTAGTTTTAATCAAGTATTTTTTTTCAAGCATTTTATTAGAGTCCAATGGTGCAGTGGTACAGTAGTCCTGACACTGCTATAGCTTGGAAGAATTCTCATTTTATTTTAACAAAAAGATCAAATTTTCATATGGTTGATAACCTGTCAATAGCCGTCCTATGCATATACTGACAATTCTTTCAATAGATGTGATATTGCTACTAATGTATATGAACTGATCTTGTAATTTCAGAGCCTTACCATTTGATGAGGAAATGACACTATCCTGATTTAAAACTCATGAACTCTGTTTTATCGGAGTTCACATTGAGATCAATGCTTCTTTCTGTTAATTCCAAGTGATGCAGTAGAGATTTGGCTTGGATAGGTGTATTTGTGAGAAGTACTAGATCCTCTGCATAGTGTGAATTTATGATGTTGTCTGCTTATTGTCTAACTTTTGATTAAACCTTTTGATGATATTAAAATCCTTTTCAAAGAAGAAATTAAAAATATTGTTAGAAAGAAGATATCCAGAAGAAGGAAAAGAAAAAAAAAACTAAACTTACCTGTACTCTATGTCAGACAAAGATGCCCTGTATTTGATTGGATAGAATCTTTCCAATATCATGTTGAATTGTTGACAGGAAGAAAGATCTTTACTCAGATCAACTTTCGCATCCCCAAACTCAATCTGGTGAAAAGAAAGAGAAAAGTTTCAGCTTAGTTCATCAGAAGAAGAAAATTTTCATAATGAAGAAAAAATCTTTTATAAAGTTTGTTAAATAGTTTTTAAAAGAGTTAACCAACTACAAAAGAACCAACAAAAAATAAACTGGTAATGTAGTATACCCTTTCATTGAATGTAAATTATATATATATATATATATAGGTCATTGGCTTAATGAGTAGAGTGTTTGCCAATGGTCCAGGAGATTGGGGTTCAATCTCAAGTCGAATCATACCAAAGACTCAAAAAATGGTACATGATGCCACCTTGCTTAACACTCAGTATTATAAGGTAAAGATCAAGAGTAGAGTGGAGCAATCCAGGGAAAGGAGTAGCGCCCTCCCCTACATATCAGTAGCTATGTAGCTATTGTAGCTATTGAAAAGGGAGCCTTCAGGTCACTCTCGACAAAGGTTGCTAACTTATATATATATATATATAATGAGGAGGTGCCTGTGATGTAATGGTTATCGTCGTAGGAAATGGACATGGCGACATGAGTTCAAATCCTGGACGAGGCTAACTGCATTTCACATAGCACTAATACCCTTGGGAAAGAATCCAATTATTCTCCCTCTAGCTATGGGTAAATAGTAGGACAGACTGGGTTCTTCAGCCTTGGTGAGGCAACTAGTCTAGGAGAAGGAAAACTCTGAATTCAAACCTGTTAAACTCTGCTTAAAAAAAGAATTGACCTTGTGTCATATCCTGCCCGAGCAAAGGGGTTGGTAAATATGATGAGGTTTGGTTTGTTTAATGGCATATCAACCTTCAGAGTTTTTTAATGCCAAAGCCATCCTTGTGGTCAAACAGTGGTGGTACTATCTAAATTCTAGCTGGAGGAGTAAGAGGGCTCATGCCTTTTTCAAGGGTATTAATCCAAAAAGGAATATAACACAACTGGAGTTAAGACTCACTCACTACAATCTTACAGTCTAGTAAGTTAACCACTATGTCACAGAGATTTCCTTGATATAAGTAATGACTATAAAGACTGCAGTGGATAGAAAAAAGAAAAAGGAAATAAAATAAAATAAAATGAGTTCAAGGAGTGCAGAAGTTCCCAGACGCCACTGACAGGAAGTTGGAACAACACCTGCCGGGAAAAATGACCATCCCTGCATAAAAGAGAAAATCGACTTCACTTCTGTTTCTACTGTCGCACATAACAGACACTCTTTCTCACAGCTGTAAATGCACATCTGATTAGGTTGAGAAGCCTGACAACATGTCTGCTGCTAGCAAGTTGACACAACCGAAACCAACAATACAAAACCCCAACTTTGGATGTATCAACCACTGAAAATGACTAGTGCATTTCAACGCCTTATTTGGTAAAAATAACTGTACTCAAATAGTTCAAGAAGACATTCTACGCTACAAAGTAGCCATATAAAAGCCCCAAAATAAAGTTGAAATTCAAAAGGTATCTCCTATCTTGGTCTACTTCCTTTTCTTCCTTTGCAGCCTTCACAGACAAGGAAACACCATTGAATTAAGATGGGGTAAGAAGAAAACCAATGGAGTCAGATATCTAAACCCAAAACCCTAAAAACCAAATAACCAACAAAAACAAAATCTTCATACCCCTACGAGACAAATGTAGCTGATTGATGGAAAGTATAGAAAGGTGGCTTATTTCTTTAGAGACTATTTGCACGGAAGACGCATCAAGAAAATTCATCCAAGAGTGATGGACACGGGATTGAGCAGAAATCAAACAAGTTTTTAGTTGCTAGATTTTCTGTTTAACATGTATTGGAATAGGTATTTAAAAAATGAAATACAGAATCTGGTTTTAGGTCTACAAGTTCAAGTAAAAACAAACCAGCACTTAGTGAGGGAAGCAAAAAAAAATGTCCCGAGCAAAGAATCTAGAAAAAAAATAATCTACACATACACATGCATATGTACAGAAAGTGCCAAGAATGTGAACCTGTAAAAAAAATTCTTAATCTAAAATCTATTTTCCAATGTTTCTTTTTGATGCTACTTCAAAGATGGTGGATAATAACTGTTAAAGAACTGAAACAAAAAGGGCAGTGTCAAAAATGTACACTGCATTCTTAAAATTTAGGTGTATCACCATATGGGTATGTGTGTGTAGTTTGATTTAGTTTGGTTTCTTTGTTTAATGGTGTATCAACCTTTGTGGGTGATTTGATAACTGAGCCCTTCTTGTAGCAGAATAGTAGTGATACTATTTAACCCATAGATGGGGAGTTCATACCTTTCACAAGGTTATTCATCTGAAAGTGAACATTATAGTTTTGGGTTTTTTTTATGGCATATCATTCATTATAGGTTATTTAATGCCAAATTAATCTTTATACAAATATACAGTTCTATTTCAAACAATTTAGTTTAACAAGAGTACAGTTTTTTGTTTACACAGTTAAATCTAAAAACAGTTCTATTTCAAACAATTCAGTTTAGCATAATTATACTGTTTAGTTCAACCCATAGATAGGACCCTCCAGGCTAGAGTGGACCTGGGAGCAATAGTAATAAAGTGGTACTCTACATTCCCTAAAACTCCAGTATTACTGGAGTCTCACCATCAGATTGTTTAGTGTCATATCTGAGATATTTGTTGGGGTGTCTTACTTCTCTGCAGAGATGCAGTGTATTCTACAGCCCCAACCAACTGAACCAAGTTTGCAGTTCAAACTCACTTACTATGATGTTGCAGCACAGCACCTAAGCCACAACTACACCATTCGGACTCTCCTTAAATATATGAGGATGCATTTTTGTGGTCAAGGAAATTATACATAAATATACATGATATTCAAATTAAAGTGTATCAGTACTTCTCATAAAGACACTCTTCTTTATTTACCATATATATTCATTTATAATTCAAATTCATGTATAAGGTTTGGTTTGGTTTCATGCCTTAATGGCATATCAACTTTATGGGTTACTTAATGTCAAAGCTATCCTTGTTGGTACTATTTAATTCTGAGGAAAATTTGTGTATAAATCAAATTTATGTATAGGTCTACTTTTGATTTATGGTCATAAAATCAATCGTTTATAAATTCACTAGTTTATGAAATTAACTTTTAAAGTCTGGCATTAAATGACCTCTTGTGGTTGATATGCCGTAAAACAAAACAAAAACAAAAATAACTTTTAAAGTTATACATTGTTCTTTTTATAATGTTTGAATTTCGACCTTAGTAAAATCATTATTCAGGTATAAATTGGTTAAACATAAAAATAATTCTGCCCTACAATATACCCATAGCTACGAAGCAAGTGGATTCATATCTTTCCCAAAGGAATTAGCACAAAGTAAAATACAAATAGCATCATTCAGTATTTGAACTCTAGACACTAATTCCAATTCCTTTGACGATAACGTTGCCCAGTCAGCTGGGGCTGTAGAATACACCGACTGCTTCTCTGCAGAGGGGTAAGACCCACCCCCCAACGAGTGTCCTGGATATGACACTAAACAATCTGATGGTGAGATTCCAGCAATGCTGGAGCTTTGGAGAATGTGGAGTACTCCTTCATTGCCATTGCTCCCAGGTCCACTCTGGCCCGGAGTGGTAGCACCTGATAGGGCCCTATCTATGGGTTAAATAGAACTAACAGCATACTTATGCTAAAATGAATTGAGTAAACTGAATAGCTTAAAATAGAAACGTTTTTGACAATTAAACCATACTTACACTTAAACTGCGTGCTTATGCTTAACTGAATTATTTCAAATAGAACTGTTTTTCGACATTAAAACTGTATTTACACTTAACTGAATTATTACATATAACTGCTTAAATAGTTTGAAATGGAAATGTTTTTGACAATTAAACTGTGTACTTATGCTAAACTGAACTGTTTTCAATAGAACAGATTATTTACATAAAAATGGATTTGGCGTTAAATAACCTACAAAGGTTGATATGCTATAAAACCAACCAAACCAAACATTGACGATAACGGTATTTGTCAAGTGCCCCACATACATGCGACTATGATACATGCCTTTTTTATTGTGAGTACCAGGTGCAGCCCAAACCCGCTCGGCGATTCCAAAAATGCCTTGAGCCCCATCAGTATTCCCCGAAAAAGGGGTGTCTCAGGTGCCAGGCAAAAAACCTAGCCCCTCCAGAGAGGTTAAGAGCCTAGGGAGATGGCCTCCTGAGGCTCAAGGAGTGCTGGTCTTAGCACACATGAATGCCGGCTTCCTGGAATCCATGTCAGGCAGCCTCAACCGACTGCCACCGAAGCCAAGACAACCTGATTCGTGTGACCAGAAGCATGACCAGTCAAAGTGTGTCCCAGCTCAGCAACACCCAGACTGGACTCTGGACTTTTCCATTACACTAAGTGTGCCTCCAATGTAAGTATGTTGAAATTTACTAAGCGTTTTGCTTAGATGTAGCACAGGGCCGAATGAATGGTACACCCAGTGAGACTAGAACTCACTCTTGCAGGGTTGCAAGTCAAGCTTACAAACCATTACACAACCTGAGTTATCTGATGTAAGTATGTATACAACAAACTAAAGTCCAATTTCAGTTCTTATTTGTTGATCTAATATTGATTAAATTCATTAATTTTTACTATCATCCACATCCACACATATTGGCAATAAATTGCCATCTTCTTTAACAAAATAGATTCAAAAAAACAATTTAATCATATATTGGCTTTTATATATTCATTTTCACTTGGCATGAAATTAACAGTTCTTTCCCAAAAGATTTTTTTATTCAAAGAACCAATAAATCCAATAATTTTTTAAAAAATCCTTATAAAGGTGTATTCATTGCAAGTAAGACAATAAAGTTTCCTTTTTCAACTACTTCCTCTTTACTGTTATTATTTTTGTTAGATCAATGGAGTGAGTATGGCCCGAGAGACCAAAGTTCAATCCTAGGTTAAGTCATACCAAAGACTCAGGGGATGTCCTTGTGGTGTTATGGTTAAAACAATGGACTGTGGAATCGTAGTAAGCAAATTTGAACTCCAGTCCCATTATTATGTTCACTTGTGGAAAAATACCCTTGGAAAAGGTATGAACCCCCTTATCCTCACAGTTATGGGTTAAATAGTACCACTACAAAGTTGATGTGCCATTAAACAAAGAAACCAAACCAAACCAAACCAAACCAATGACTCAAAAAATGATACTTGATGCCACCTGGCTAAATACTCAGGATTATAAGGTATTTATCAAGGGTAAAGTGGAGCAATCCAGGGAAAGAAATAGTGCCCTCCCCTATACTTTGGTGTAGTAGCTAATGTAAAGGGAGCCTTCAGGTCAGCCTTGATTACGGTCGCCAACTTGACTTGATTATCATTCAACAAAATAACATTGTTTTTCAATTCATTTAACTGGGTACAAAGTTTTTAATGTATTAATTCAAACATGCCTATATTGTTGAACAAATTAACTATTTGGATATTGTCATTTTATTTAACAAAATTTTTTAAAAAAGGGATGATAGGTAATTTGCTCAACTCTTTATATTGAACTCCTCTGATGATAATGAAACAAAAGTTTCTGTTATCTATATTTTTATCTTGTAAAACCAAAGCTATTAATTACAGTTATTTTTTAAAGACTAATTAAATATGATAAACTGTTAAAGCACATGCTGAAAAGATAAACAGAACATAATTAATGAATATTAGCCATGAATCTTTAAAAAGAATATTAAACTGGTCCATACAACATAACTTTGCTCCCAAATGAGATGCTAATTTTATTTCTGTTCAAGAATCTCATATTTCCTCTACAATTCTAAAGGAATAGGGAGAATGATGATCTTTGAAAAGCTGAAGCATTTGCCAAGGAATAAGTTCCAAGAATTTGTTACCGCTTTTGTCTTTCTTATAGTTTCTTGGGGATCTTTCATTTCATTTCTTTTATAACAGAATTGGAATTCTTTGTTTCTGGAACACAGGAGCATGGCTCGGGAAATATTGATTTAAAGAATTATTTGTATTCTCTGAGAAGGTGTTTGGTCTATTCTGAGGAATTTGGGAATAACAGATGTTTGTTTCTTAGTTTGTTTGTTTTTTTTTAAATTCTTTGAAAAGAAATATTTAGAAGGGAAAGTGAAAGAAAGAAAAATGAGGAATTGAAAGAAAAAGAACTTAAATAAGAAGGAAAGAAATAAGAAAATGAAAATGATAGAAAGAAAAATGAAAAGATAGAAGGAAAGAGGAAGTGAATATCAAAGAAAGAAAGAAAGAAAGAAAGAAAAGAGAAATTGAATATCAGAGAAAGAAAGAGAAAAAGAAAGAATGATGGAAGGATGGAAGAATGGAGAACTTGAATAAGAAAGAAAGAAAGAAGAAAATGAAAATGATAGAAAGAAAAATGAAAAGATAGAAGGAAAGAGGAAGTGAATATCAAAGAAAGAAAGAAAGAAAGAAAGAAAGAAAAGAGAAATTGAATATCAGAGAAAGAAAGAGAAAACAAAAGAATGATGGAAGGATGGAAGAATGGAGAACTTGAATAAGAAAGAAAGAAAGAAAGAAAGAAAGAAAGAAAGAAAGAAAGAAATTGAATATCAGAGAAAGAAAGAGAAAACAAAAGAATGATGAAAGGATGGAACAATGGAGAACCTAAATGAGAAAGAAAGAAAGAAAGAAAGAAAGAAAGAAAGAAAGAAAGAAAGAAAGGTTGAATATGAAAGAGAGGAAGAAAAAATTATGAAACTGAATTAGAAAGAAGAATAAAAGAAAAGAAAATCTGAATATGAAAGAGAAAAATTTTAAACCTGAAAGGAAAAAAGGAAAAGAGAAAGAAAGTAAAATATAAATCTAAAATAATAAACAAATTGAGTCGGTTATTTCACAAGCAACAATTATAGTTATGGAAAAAATTACTAAAGTATTGTGAGCCAAAGCTCATCAAACTTTGATCTCAATTTTCCCGACCTTTTAAAGATAGTTTGTTGGCCACTTATTATACATGTCTGCCGATACATTCATACTTGATGATTGCTACTGTAAGCTACATTATTTTAGGGAACTTGGTCCATGGCCGAGGTAGATTTCCAAGATCTCACTCTTATCAAAAATCAGTATTCCCTAGTGTGAAAAAAAAAATTGATCTAGATAGTAAATAGCAAATGTTCTAATCCTTTAAAGTCATCTTTAAACAAGAGAATGGTATCCAAAGCTCACACCTGACTTTCACAATCGTAAATCGAATGGGACATCATAAATATATACAGGCTGACAGATAGCTACAAGGATGAGATGATCTAAGATTACGTCTGTTTCTAATCTTATCCGTGATCAATTCTGAAGTAAGGGAAGTAAATTATTATCGCTTCCAGTTCTAGATTATGCTATAAAGCCAACCAATTACATTCTTCAATTTCTTTCACCTGAGTTGAAGCAAACATACAACCTAGAAATGAATAGCAAAAGTGCCGTACAAAACAAACCTAAAGACTCAAATAAATATACAACAGGTCTTCTCTTTAGTTAGAAGTCAGAAATAATACAATCTTTTTGTCTTTCTTTTCCTTCTGACCTTAGCTGGATAGAGACTAGATTTAGATGCAGATTGAATCTGTTTCAGATCTTATCAGAGATCAGTTCTAAAGTCAAGAAAATAAATTATTACTGCTTCCAGTTCTAGAGAGAGATAGCCATTATTAACAATTATACAATTCAACCAAGAAAACATACAATTTCAGTTACCTAACTCAAGGCTTCAACATACTGTGGAATACTAGAATTGTAGCAAAAGATTGGTTTACAAACTCACAGACCATCAAAAGATATCACCATGTACACGGTATCAATAGATATGACTATGTATATGGTATCAGGATATATGGCTATGCACATGATATCAAAAATATGTCTATGTTTATGGAATCAAGAGATATAATTATGAATACATTATTAAGAGATATTCATCATCATCATCATCCTCATGTCATGCCACTAGCACGGAAATCCCTCACCGTCTCTCGCCACTTTTCCCTATCGTTCATCGCCTCAGGCAGGTCTTCAGGGCTACATCCTGTATCCTCACATAGCTGCTGAATGTATGTTCGTGCTGGTCGTCCTGCTTTTGACCGGCCATATGAGGGGGTCCATAGGAGTACATCATGTATGAGCTCGTCCCTGCTTCTCCAGCAGTGCCCTGCATGTCTGGTTCATCTAACTTGGATAGTTTTCGTGATGGGAGGCAGGTGGCTATATAGTTGATGTCTTGTGGGCTGTTGCCGCCAGGACTTGTTCAATATTGCTCTCAGCATTCTTGTGTAATTGCCGTCTAGCTTCTTCTCCAGCCGTTTTGTTAGCATCCATATGTATGTAAAATTAGGAATTATGACTTTGTGAAAAGAATCAATGGATACAACTATATATGTATTATCAAGGTATATTACTATGTATATTTTATCAAAAGAATATGACTGGGGTGTAAGGCATTTACCACAATAAAAGATTGCAGAAGGCAAAGCTGAAGAAGACCCTATTTGTCAATCCCTTCAATAAACTGATTATGAACAAGGGAGCTATGGAGAGGTCCATAATGGGAATATTGTTGTGTGGGTTCTTCTTCTTCTTCTTCTTCTTCTTCTTCTTCTTCTTCTTCTTCTATGTCTACTCATTGGCTTTAATTAGTGGAGACAACTATGTTTATTAATAACTTAATTAAGTCAGTTGCCCCTTCTTTCTTTCTTTCTTTCTTTCTTTCTTTCTTTCTTTCTTTCTTTCTTTCTTTGCAGACTTAATTTTTCTTTTTTTCTATTTTTTCTTCTTTCTTTCTGAGTTGTCATAATTTCTTTCTTTCTTAGCAGTCTTTCTTTTCCTTCTTTTTTTCTTTCTCAGCATAGTAATTTTCTTTCTTTCTTTCTTTCTCAACTGACTTAAATTTTCTTTCTGTCTTTCTTTCTCAGCTGACATAATTTATTTCTTTCTTTCTTTCTTTCTTTCTTTCTTTCTTTCTTAGTAGTCATAATTTCTTTCTTTCTTAGCATTCTTTCATATTTTCTTTCTTACTTAGCATACTAATTTTCTCTTTCTGTCTTTCTTTCCCACCTTATTTAATTTCTTTCTTTTTTCTTTCTTTCTTTCTTAGTGGTCATAATTTCTTTCGTTCTTAGCAGTATTTCTTTCTTTCTTTTTTTCTTCCTCAGCATTCTAATTTTCTCTGTCTTTCTTTCTCAGCTGACTTAATTTCTTTCTTTCTTTCTTTCTTAGCAGATTTAATTTTCCTTTCTGTCTTTCTTTCTTTCTTTCAAATGCACTTTAGTATCATACCTAGAAGACCCCTTTTTTTTCAGGTGCAGGGGGTTTCACCTCTCTGCAGACAATACAATCAGGATATTCTTAGTCCTGCTGATACTAACCTTTAGCTTTGTATTAAATAATACAACGAATAAAAGATATTCAAGCATGCATTACTATTTTGATATCCATTATTCTGCAATGAGTTACAAAATAAAATGAACCATGAAGATTCCTCATTTCAACAAGAAAAAAAAACCTTAAGGTATTGATTTTTATTTTTCAAGTCTGAACAAGTAGTTCTTAATATTTTTAATTTAATTTAATTTAATTTAATTTTTAGTTCTTAATATTTTTAATTTAATACTAGTAGACAAATTCACTTACCTAGGAAGCAGCGTCGAATCAACCGAAAAGGACATCGAAACGAGGTTAACGAAAGCATGGACAGCTATCAATAGGCTATCGATTATATGGAAATCAGACCTAACCGATAAAATGAAACGCAGTTTCTTCCAGGCAGCGGTCACATCGATACTGCTATATGGCTGCACTACATGGACGCTAACAAAACGGCTGGAGAAGAAGCTAGATGGCAATTACACAAGAATGCTACGTGCAATCCTGAACAAGTCCTGGCAGCAACACCCCACAAGACACCAACTGTACGGCCACCTGCCCCCTATCATGAAAACTATTCAAGTTAGATGAACCAGACATGCAGGACACTGCTGGAGAAGCAGGGACGAGCTCATACATGATGTACTCTTATGGATCCCGACACATGGCCGCGCAAAAGCAGGACGACCAGCACGAACGTACATTCAGCAGCTATGTGAGGATACGGGATGTTGTCCTGAAGACCTACCTAGGGCGATCAACGATAGGAAGGAGTAGCGAGAGAGGGTCAGGGATATCCATGCTACCAGCGTGATATGATGATGATGATGATATCCATTTAACTATGTGTAAACAAATAATTAAGAGTAAACAGAACTATTTGTCTTACATAAGAAGGCTTGAAACTATTTAACGATGTACAAAAAAATATGAACTGAGGCTGTTTTCAAAATGTTTTGACCTTTGATCTGTACCTTATAATGCTGAGTGTTAAGCAAGGAGATATCAAGTACCATTTTTTTGAGTATTTGGTATGACTTGACCTTGGATTGAACCCCAGTCTCCTAGACCATTGGTGAACACTCTACACATTAGGCCAATGGCCTCCTATAATAATGATATAATAATATATAATGATTATTTTTTGCAATCAGTTATATGGGTTCACATATTCTAATAAGAATTGATTTGAAATAGAGATGGGATCCTAACAGAGACTACTACTCAAAGTAAACTTAGGGCAAATGGTAATGGTGCTATTATTCCATACTCCACAGATCTCCAGAAGTGGAGCCTCACCATCAGATGCAATTTAGTATCATACCCAGGATACAGCTTTGGGGTGGCAATGGGGTGTTACTCTTCTGCTGAAGATGTAGGTTGGCTGGTTGGTTGGTTGGCTTTTATGGTATATACATTCTTGTTAATCCCGAATCCCGTTTATGTATAAGTAAGTAAAGTTAGCGACCATAGTCAAGAGTTACCCAAAGGCTCCCTTTTCAGTAGCTACTACACCAAGGTGTAGGGGAGGGCACTACTTCTTTCCCTGTATTGCTCCACTTTACTTTTGATTCTTACCTTATAATACTGATGCAAGGAGGCATCAAGTACCATTTTTTGAGTCTTTGGTATGACTCGACCTGGGATTGAACCCGGGTCTCCAGGGCCATTGGCAACCACTCTAACCATTATATATATATATATGCCAGAGCTCAATTGTTTGCACACAGTTAAACAGTTTCAAGTATTCCTATCAAGCAGTAATAATTCTGTTCAACATTATTCCTACATTTGCACACAGTTAAATGGTTTCAAGAATAGAAAATGATTAATTAGTTCTATTTGACCTACAAATGAAACCCTAACAGAAACTGCTACACTAAACAATTGTTGTTGGGGACATACCCTTCGGCAGAGCAGAAGTCGGCGTATGCAAGAGCTCTAGATAACTGGGCTAAGAGGATGATGTCAGTATATTCCAAGTCCTGCTAACAATAGAAATATATTTGGCATGAATATGTAAAAAGATTTTTTTAGCAAAAGAACATTTGTAAATAGTGTTTTGTGGTATTCTCTAACAAATTTCCTTAAAAATGTACTGTATCCTAGATAAATAGCAAAAAAAAAGAGATTTACAAATGAAAGATTTTCAACAAAAAACAGTGTAGGTGTATAATATAGAGAGATCAAAATTATTCAGAGTTAATAGATTTTATAAGACTTGTAGTGTACAGAATTAAAAAAAGCTCTAGTCAGCCATCTTTGTTGAATGCTAAATGGTATGTGTAAATGTTTAGAGTGTTGTTTCTTCTTTCACTACATTACAGCCAAATTTCACCTCTGGCCTTCTTCAGGTGATTTTACCGCAACCTCGGATAGGAATGCTGAGTCTTGTATCCGTATCCCCAGTAATTACTGCCTTCCATAGTTGTTGTCTATCGCACCACGTTTTTGACCAAGTAAACCTCTGGCCCGCTTGGGTAGGATTTGAAACCGCTATCTTCTGACAATGCCCACCTGGAACCATAGAGACTCACTGCCTCTATCCGCTGCGCCACAGGCCCCGAAGAAGGCCAGAGGTGAAATTTGGCCGAAACGTAGTGAAAGAAGAAACAACACAAAAACAACCAAGATGAGGACAAAAAGTCTGCAATAAATAAAAATCAATTTTCAGATTAAGAAGCCTCATCTCAAAATGATTCCAATTAAAGACAATTGTCAATGTTTAATCAAGAAAATCTGGTTGAAAACTATCTTCGCAGGTTGGACTGTCTATAATTAATGTTTTCAAGGGTAATAAAAACTTGTTAAGCTGTTAAAATACAATTTGCCAAAAGGAAAGGTACATCATTTTTTTAAACATCCTTTATATATATATATATATATATATATATATATTTACCATCCCCTCTGCTCGGGCAGGATTTGACACAAGGTCAATTTTTGGAGCAGAGTTTAACAGGTTTGAATTCAATGAATGATAGGAACAGGTGGCGAGAGAGGGTAAGGGATATCCATATTGATAGTGCAACATGATGATGATGATGGGTTTAGTTTCTTTGTTTAATGGCATATCAATCTTCGTGGGTTATTTAATGCCAAAGACATCCTAGAAGAACAGTGTTGGTGCTATTTAACCCATAGCTGGGAAGTAGTGGTACTATCTAACCCATAGCTGGGAGGATAAGGGGGTTCATACCTTTCCCAAGGGTATTTGCCCGAAAGTGAACGTAATAGCATGACTGGAATACGAACTCGCTTACAACAATTCCACTGTCCATCGCTTTAACCATTACACCACGAGGACACCCCCGATGATGATGATGATATATATATATATATATATATACATATATTTAAAACCAGCCCATCGGCAAAATGCTTTAAGTTTTTCGGTTTTAGGTTCAATCCTAGGTTGAGTCATACCAAAGACTTAAAAAAATGTTACTTGATGCCTCCTTGCTTAACTCTCAGCATTATAAGGAATGGATCAAGGGTAAGTGGAGAAATCTAGCTATTTAAAAGAGAGCCTTTGAGTTTCCCTCAACTACAGTTAACCAACTTGGTTTATTTTGTTTGGTTTAGTTGTTTTCAATGGCATATCAACCTTCTTGGGTTATTTAATGCTGAATTCATCATCCCAAAAGGACAGTAGTGGTACTATTTAACTCATAGATTAGAGGATAAGGGGGTTCATACCTTTCCCAAGGGTATTAGTTTGAAAGTGAACGTAATAACGCGACTGGAGTTTGAACTTGTGTACAACGAGTCCGCAGTCCAGCACTTTAACTATTTCACCACGAGGACACCCACCACCCGGGTTGGCCAACTTATATGTATATATATTTGGATAGACCTATTGATATATATATATCTATATGTATGCATGTTCTATATATATTTGAGTAATTTTTTCCATGTGTGAGTGTCATGTGTACTTCTATCTTAGGATATGATTTTATACCATCATATAGTTATTGCTGATTGGCTCATTTTCTCACTTTTCCATATGATAATTGTGTATTCCACATAAAAATTAAAGTGACAGACTTCATGTTTGTAATTTGATATATTTCTGGGTTGTATACCTGCCCTGGAGTTGTGGTATTGAGCACTTCTTGCAAACTTTTCTGGTTTCCATCTATCTATCTATCTATCTATATATATATATATATATATATATATATGCACACATCTTTAAAATATGCTGATGTCCAAAGAATCACCACCATCTCATATCACAAGCTATTGCACCCCTCAGCATATACACCTCAACCTTTCCCTCTCTTTATATGTATACCTTCTTTCAATCACATATCAAAAAATCTTGTCACATACAAACACACACACACACATACACACAGATACTGGCATCATTGCACACCGACATTCTTTCTCCCACAAACTTCCATTTGTCCTACCCCTCCTCAACCTACCATTCTCTTTTTTCTAGCTGTATTATCAATTCGCATTAATTGTGTTCACCATGACAGAAGCATCGAGGCGTTGACACACTATCATAATTCTTCTCATTCAATCCCTGCGGCTGGTATTATGTTCACTACATCATCTGTCAAAGAGTGCTGTTTTGGTAAGCGCTGTCATGGAACAAGAGGCTACCAGAAAAGATGCAAATTGTGCAGTTGAAAGATGCGGGGGAGGGAATGAAAGACTTAAGTAGTGGAGGAGATTGCTGTAACTATTTTCACATTATTCTTTTTTTTTCTCTTATTCTTCATAGGGTTTTTCACACCAGTTCTCACTGTTAGTTTTCACTGAAGTCTGAGTGGTAGCAAGTCTTCTCAACTCTGTATGTCACTTCTAAATATTCTTGTTAATCTGTGGTCTGGACTGGGTCAGTTCTTCACTGGATTTCTTATTCCACCAGTCTCATTTTTGGTTTCATCAAGATAGTGTTCCCACTTTGTTTGGTATTACTGTCATCTTCATATTTCACCACATTTTCTGCTCTCTGGCAAGGTCTAGGTACTTGTCAATTTTTTTGCATACTTTTATTTTCACTGTGTGATCTTTGGAAATCACAAAATCCATGAGAGGACAAGTTGTTTCCTTCTAGTTAATTAACACAAAGTCTGGTCTTCTGGCCAGGATTTGGTGGTTTACTTGTATCTCAAAGTCCCGGAGAATTTTATTTATCTCTTTTTCTAGGACAGATTCTGGTTTGTGCTAATACCATTTGGTTGTATGGTAAAATTTTAATCTCTTGCACAATTCTCAGTGGAACCTGGAAAAAGATTGGATGAACAAGAGATTTGAGGAAGATTTAAGACCATTCCGATCACAGCACTGCTAAAATCAGCTGGGAAAGATACAAAAGAAATGAAGATCTGAAGAAACTTGCTGTTACTCAAACGTCAGCTGGTGTGGAAAATTTGCTAGGTGTAAAATGATAGTAATTGTTATCGTCGTAGGAAATGAACACGGCGACACAAGTTCAAATCCTGGACGAAACTCATTGCATTTCACATCGCACTAATACCCTTGGGAAAGGTATGATTCCAATTATTCTCCCTCCAGCTATGGGTAAATAGTAGGACAGACTAGGTTCTTCAGCCTTGGTTAGGCAACTAGTCTAGGAGAAGGAAAACTCTGAATTCAAACCTGTTAAACTCCGCTTAAAAATTGACCTTGTGTCATATCCTGCCCGAGCGGAGGGGTTGGTAAATAGGGTAATAACTAACAACACATCATCAAAAAAATAAAAAATAGATTTTTATCATAAAGGGTTTTCGTACTACGGTCTTTATTTTTATTGTTATTTCCACAACATTTTGGCCAATATGTCCTCCAGCCTTCTTCAGGTGTTTGTAAAACTCGGGAACCTTCATGGAACTTCAAACTATATCCTTTATTGAATCAACGGGGGTCACCTGTTCTGATTCTGTTGGCCTTAACTGGATACAAATGTTAAGTATTCCTGTATTGTTACTCGCCTGCAACCAGGACTGAACCTGCAACCTCCGGATGATTGTCTCCTCAGAAGCTGAGGGAACCAACACCTATAACTGTTACTGTCCTGAATAAAATGATTAATTATTTTGAATTGCAATAGCCCTCTAAACAAATACAATACACTGATATATATATATATATATATATATATATATATATATATATATATCACTATTGGTAAGTGATGACCAGTTATATCATAGAACCTTAACTGTTTGCTTCTAATCCATACATAGACTCAAGCAAATCTTTACAGAAATGATTCTGGAATCAGATGATACGTTTTCAAAAGAATTGTTTGCCTCACAATTCATAGTGCTATTTATCTACTTCTTGTTGATAAATGAATAATTGAGCAATGCTTTTGAGTTATTTGGGTAGGTGTAAATCCATAGTTTTATTTTCCTTTTCTAAAAATCAATGTTTAGTCCTGGAAGCAGCACCCTACAAAACAACAGTTCCCATCTTAAAAATCAATAAAGACAAGAATGATATACTACACACTGCTGGAGGAGCCAAGCAAAACTCATAAGAAACATTCTTCTTTGAACTACTGCACACCGACACACCAGAGTTGGCTGTCCTGCAAAACTTACATTTGCCCAGTTGGCTGGAGCAGTAGAATACACCAACTGCATCTCTGCAGAGAGCTAAGACCCTCCACCCTTCAATGAGTGTCATGGATAGGACACTAAACAATTTGATGGTGACGTTCCAGTGATGCTGGAGCTTTGGGGAATGCAGAGTACCCCTTCATTGCCATCACTCCCGCGTCCACTCTGGCCCAGAATGGTAGCACCTGATAGGGCCCTATCTATGGGTTAAATAGAACTAAATTGTTTGAATTAGAACTGTTTGACTAAACTGAATAGCTTGAAATAGAAATGTTTTTGAGAATTAAACTGTGTACTTACATCTAAACTGTGTGCTAAACAGAGTTGTTTGAAATGGAACTGTTTTTGACATTGAAACTCTACTTACACTAAACTGAATTGTTCAATATAGAAGTGTTTTGACATTTTGTAAACAAAATCTGTACTTATATTAAACTGAATTGGCTGAATTAGAACTTTAATCAACGGAAAAGCTTGAAAAAGAAATCTTTTAGACAATTAAACTGTGTACTCATGCTAAACTGAATTGTTTGAAATAGAACTGACTATTTACATAAAAATGGATTTGGTGTTAAATAACCTACAAAGGTTGATATGCCATAAAACCAAAAAACCAACCAACCAACTAAAACATACATTTATCATCTCTGAGAGTTGTCAACAGGACTTATCAAGTGCAATGGCCATTAAGGACAAATGGTGAGAGAGAGAGAGAGAGAGAGAAAGAGAGAGAGAGAGAGAGAGAGAGTCAAAGGAATCTTTCCTGTTGGCATACTTTGATGATGATGATGATGATGATGATGATGATGATGATGGTGATACAATTAACTTGAAAAGCTGGCTTATGGTCATTGAACAAGGGAAAATATTTTCATGGTGATATAATTTTATACAAGTAAAAGATTTTGTGAATAAAGATTTAGAAAATTTTTGCATTATCCTAATATTCCTTTACTGTAAATATGATAATCTTCATTTGCTTTTCTAATTGACTCCGTATATTATTGTATGCGATGGATTAGATGATATTGTGATAAAATTGGGAGATTGCAAGTAAACGTCTACATCATTACTGTAATGATTTCTGTATAAGACGCATTACTATAATGTTTATAATGCTTTGCTTCTCAACCATATGAAACTTGAAATCAAGAAAATTCTTCAGAAAAAAATCTGTTTTTGGAGAAAGCAATCCACAACTTTATAGATTCTGACTATCTGCTGAGCCATGAAAGGAGTACGGATAAAAGGTCTGGAGGCAAAGCTATCGATCATATGGAAATCAGACCTGACCGATAAAATGAAACACAGTTTCTTCCAGGCAGTGGTCGTGTCGATACTGCTGTATGGATGCACTACTTGGACGCTAACAAAATGGCTGGAGAAGAAGCTAGACAGCAGTTACACAAGAATGTTGCGAGCAATATTGAACAAGTCCTGGCGGTAACACCCCACAAGGCACCAACTATACGGCCGCCTGCCTCCCATCATGAAAACTATCCAAGTTAGATGAACCAGATATGCAGGACACTGCTGGAGAAGCAGGGACGAGCTCATAGTTGATGTACTCTTATGGACCCTCACATATGGCCGAGCAAAAACAGCAGCTATGTGAGGATACAGGATGTAGCCCTGAAGACCTGCCAGAGGCGATGAACAATAGGGAGAAGTTGTGAGAGATGGTCAGGGATATCTGTGCTAGCAGCACAACATGATGATGATGATTATTATTACTTTCCTGTGAACAACTGCATCTTCACCTTTTGCCCAATAAATGTTTTTGGGTGTTTCTGCTGCACTGTAGCCTAGTTTGAACATGTAGAGCATAAGTTCCCAAATTACACTAAGTTGCACATTCATCGGTTGGTTGGTTGGTTGGATTTTATGGCATATCAACCATTGCAGGTTATTTAATGCCAAATCCATTTTTATACAAATAATCAGTTCTATTTCAAACAATTCAGTTTAGTTTGAGTACACTGTTTAATTGTCAAAAATATTTCTATTTCAAGCTATTCAGTTTAGTCAAATAGTTCTAATTCAAACAATTCAGTTTAGTATAAGTATAGTTTTTGTCCATACACAGTTAAATGTCAACATAGTTCTATTTTAAGCAATTCAGTTTAGCATAAGTATGCAGTTTAAATGTCAAAATAGTTCTATTTCAAGTAATTCAGTTTAGCATAAGTATGCAGTTTAGTTTTATTTGACCCATAGATAGGACCCTTTCAGGTGCTACCATTCCAGGCCAGAGTGGACCTGGGAGCAATGGCAATGAAGAGCTACTCTGCATTCCCTAAAGCTCCAGCATTACTGGAACCTCACCATCAGATTATTTTGTATCATATCCAGGACACTTGTTGGGGGGAGGGGTCTTATCCCTTTGCAGAGGTGCAGTTGGTATATTCTACAGCTCCAGCTGACTGGGCAAACATTCATCTGTGAATTCAAAACACATAAAATGAAGCAATGCACAACATGTTAGCACACCAACTACCACTCTACTACCAACCATAGCAATTGCTTCAGTCACATGATATACATGCTGCAAACTAGCTTGTACCAAAATATTGCAAAACTCTTGTCTCATCCCAGTAATGTCGTTCACTTTTTTTCAGTTAGTAATTAATTATATTGAAGAAGATTAAAATACAAGGGCATTTTTGTGCTTTTTTTATACATATATTGAATGAGATATTATGTTGACAGAAGAAAATTCTAATCAAGTAGTAAGCACTCTTCTTTTTTTCTTTAGCGGAAATACCATGGTTTTTGCATAAACTTAATATTCTTTTTCATCTGTCTGTTCACAGTGAATATTATATTCTTTCTTTGTTTTTCTGATTCATTCATGAAGTCCATCTCCTGTTCTTTGTATTGCTAACTCATAAAAATCTTTAAATTCATACAGTTTACAACCAATATGAATCGCTCTCTCTATATATAACATCTATCCAATCATTTTGTTTTATTTTTCTTTCATTTAAAAGTCTTCAATAACATCAAGGAAAATTATTTTAGTTCTTATGAAAATAGATGTAACATGTCTTTGTTTGGTCAAATTTCAGGACTGAATACAATATTTGTTTGTTTTGTTATTTAATGGCATATCAAGCTTCTTGGGTAATTTAATACCAACTATCCTTCTAGAAGAACAGTAGTGGTGCTATTTAACCCATAGCTGGGAGGATAAAGGGGTTCATACCTTTCCTAAGGATATTTGTCTGAAAGTGGACGTAATAGTGCAACTGAAGTTTGAACTCGCTTCCTACGATTCTGCAGTCCAGCACTTTAACCACAACACCACAAGGACACCCCTACTGAATACAATATGGAATACCTTCTTTTTTTTTCAATCATTAATTAATTCCCACATTATAAGGATAATTAATTTTATTGATATCCATTAAAAATTAATTTGATTTTATAGTGTTAAAACTCTTATTGCCCAGTCAGCTGGGGCTGTAGAATACACCGACTGCACCTCTGCAGAGGGGTAAGACCCCCCAATGGATATGACACTAAACAATCTGATGGTGACGTTCCAGTGATGCTGGAGCTTTGGTGAATGCAGGACACCCCTTCATTGCCATTGCTCTCAGGTCCATTCTGGCCCAGAGTGGTAGCATCTGAAAGGGCCCTATCTACAGGTTAAATAGAACTAACTGAATACTTATGCTAAACTGAATTGTTTGAATTAGAACTGTTTGACTAAACTGAATAGCTTGAAATAGAAATATTTTTGACAGTTAAACTGTACTTACATTTAAACTGTGTGTTTATGCTAAACTGAATTGTTTGAAATGGAACTGCTTTTGACATTGAAACTCTACTTACACAAACTGAATAGCTTGAAATATGTTTTTGACAATTAAACTGTACTAATATTTAAACCGTGTATTCATGCTAAAATGAATTGTTTGAAATAGAACTGACTATTTGCATAAAAATGGATTTGGTTTTGAATAATCAACAAAGGTTGATAAACCAACCAACCAACATAAAACTCTTATATCATTAAGGTCCTTATTTATGTTTTTATTTAAGAATACATATAATAAGAAGTTTAATAATATAAGAACCTGTGAGCAAATTATTAATATTAGATATGAATACTTGAAACCATAAAACAATGTACAAATTATTCTTATCAAGAATAGTTGCTTGACATTATTATCCTTTTCATGAGATTATCCTTATTCATTCCTTATAATAGCTGGAAAAAAACCAGAAAGAAGTGATTTTGACATTAAATACATATTTAACCAAACACCCTTCAAACAAGCAGGATGCAATACAAGGTCAATTTTAAGGGGAGTTTAACAAGTTTGAATTCAGAGTTTTCCCTTTCCAACACTGATTGCCATACCAAGATTAAAGAGCTCAGTCTGTCCTACTGTTTAACCATAGTTGGATTCGTACATTTCCTAAGGGTATTGACATTGAATAAAATGCAAAAGCTATTAAGCCAACCTCTGTGCAACAGTCAGGATGAAACATAAGGTCAATATCACCATCATCATATCGTGCTGGCAGCACGGATATCCCTGACCCTCTCTCGCCACTCCTCCCTATCGTTCATCGCCCTAGGTAGGTCTTCAGGACAACAACCTGTATCCTCACATAGCTGCTGAATGTACGTTCGTGCTGGTCGTCCTGCTTTTGCGCGGCCATGTGTGGGGATCCATAAGAGTACATCTCTTATGAGTTCATCTCTGCTTCTCCAGCAATGTCCTGCATGTCTGGTTCGTCTAACTTGAATAGTTTTCATGATAGGGGGCAGGTGGCCGTACAGTTGGTGTCTTGTGGGGTGTTGCTGCCAGGACTTGTTCAGGATTGCACGCAGCATTCTTGTGTAATTGCCATCTAGTTTCTTCTCCAGCCGTTTTGTTAGCGTCCATGTAGTGCATCCATATAGCAGTATCGATGTGACCGCTGCCTGGAAGAAACTGCGTTTCATTTTATCAGTTAGGTCTGATTTCCATATAGTCGATAGCCTATTGATAGCTGTCCATGCTTTCGTTAACCTCGTTTCGATGTCCTTTTCGGTTGATTCGACGCTGCTTCCTAGGTACGTGAATTTGTCTACTAGTTTAAGAGGGGTTCCTTCTAGAGTGGAGATGTCCCCCATTTGGTTATAGCACATATATTCCGTTTTGTGTGCATTAACATGGAGGCCTATGCTTGCTGCTGCTCGTTCCAAACTATGCAGAAGTGTTTCGGCTTGGTCAGGTGTATTTGCCAGTATCGCTATGTCATCGGCGTAGTCGGCGTCGGTAATTGTTGTTGCGGGGTATCTTCTGCTTCTTTTCTTCGTCAGTTCGAAGCCATTCTCTTTGATTTTGTCAATCGATGTTCTAAGTACGTAGTCTAGACAAATGATAAAGAGGTACGGAGCCAGCGTGTCCCCTTGTAGTACTCCTGCTACAATGTCGAAGTATTCTGTGTCTCCATCCGGTGATCGTACTTTTACTTTAGTGTTTCTATAGAGAATCGTTATTGCCGCTACGGTTTCTTTAGGTATGCCGTACGCTACTAGGATTTGTTCCATTTTTCCTCTGTGAATGGAGTCGAAAGCCTTGGTAAAGTCGACAAATATTAATGTCGCTTGTAGGTTCTTTGCCCGTACACCTTCAAGGATTCTGCGGATAAGAAGTCAGTTTTACTTTTCCTAGACTGATTCTCTAATAAAGGCTGAGATGTAGTCTGCCAGAATTTAAACTTGAGCCACTAGTTCTATTTTCTACAATAAATATTACACTAAGAGCACCCCAATCTTTTAGATTGTAACACAATAGTAAGTTGAGGTGCAAAGAGCAAATATTCCTCCCCCCACTCTCTCTCTCTCTTATCGTATATTTATCAAATCATCAGAAGTTCACATGAAAAATAAAACTAATATTCAAACATTTTAGAACATTACATTTTATGATAAAACTTGTGTATTATATACACAACTGAGTCATAACAACTGCTTTATAGAACAAGACTGTTCAAAGGGCTTGGACCTTACAAAAAGATTATTCTTTATTCATGTTTCTGAGAGAGAAATGATAACCTGTGTTTATTATGACGAATAAAAAAAAAAGATAAAATTAAGAAGATAAAAGATAATAGAAATCAAAGTTATCAATAATGCTGATTGATATATGAATCAGTAGAACCATTCAGTGTCTTGTAATGGGTCATAGAAAAATGTCATTAAAAAGCTAGAAATATCAGCTTAATAGAATCAATGTATAATAGTATCAATACCTTATCAAGAAATATTCTGATAAAGACAACAAAGATGATGAAACTGGTTGAAAAGAATCAATGTATAATAGTAAAAACACTTCCTCTAGTAAAATTAAGATAGAGATTTAAAAAAATGAGGAAACATATACGAAAGAATCAGTGTATAATAGTAAGAACATTTCCTCTAGTAAAATTAGGATAGAGACAAAAAAAATGAGGAAACATATACAAAAGAATCAATGTATAATAGTAAGAACACTTCCTCTACTAAAACTAGGATAGAGATTTTTAAAAAAATGAGGAAACATATACAAAAGAATCAATGTATAATAGTAAGAACACTTCCTCTACTAAAATTAGGATAGAGATAAAAAAAAAAAAATGAGGAAACATATACAAAAGAATCAATGTATAATAGTAAGAACACTTCATTGACAAATATTGTGATAAAGACAATATACATGAGGAAACATGTACAAGAAATCAATGTATAATAGTAAGAACACTCCAACTTGAATATTCTTACCTAATTAAGGCAAAGGGTAAATCACAGAAAAATTATTTTTAAAAAGAAGAATGACTGAACATGAATGGAATAACAAGATTCAAATTCATTTAGCAATAGCAGAGAAAAATGAGTGGAACTTTCACCTAATGATGAGTGAGGTAGGGGGTTAGAGATATGGCAGTAGGAGCAGTGGCAAGTAACAAAGTCAATAACCCTAAATGAAGATATTTGCTCTCTTAATTAATCAGAACATTAATGATGAATACCTTACCTACCCTACCTAATGTGAATTTAAAAAAAAACAACTTATAACAATCCCAATTGCAATTGTTAATTATCATTCCATTTATTTACTTTTCAAGAGGTTTTCACAATTCCAATTAGGTTAATTTCTCTTATATGTGAATGGAGAAAAATATGCATAGATAAGAAGTCAGTTTTACTTTTCCAATACTGATTCTCTAATAAAGGCTGAGATGTAGTCTGCCAGAATTTAAACTTGAGCCACTAGTTCTATTTTCTACCATAAATATTACACTAAGAGCACCCCAATCTTTTAGATTGTAACACAATTGTAAATTGAGGGGCAAAGAGCAAATATTCCTCTTCCCCCCCTCTCTCTTTCTCTCTCTCTCTCTCTCTCTTATCGTATATTTATCAAATCATCAGAAGTTCACATAAAAAATAAAAATAATATTCAAACATTTTAAAACATTACATTTTATGATAAAACTTGTGTATTATATACACAACTGAGTCATAACAACTGCTTTATAGAACAAGACTGCTCAAAGGGCTTGGACCTCACTAAAAGATTATTCTTTATTCATGTTTCTGAGAGAGAAATGATAACCTGTGTTTATTATGACGAATAAAAAAAAAAGATAAAATTAAGAAGATAAAAGATAATAGAAATCAAAGTTATCAATAATGCTGATTGATATATGAATCAGTAGAACCATTCTGTGTCTTGTAATGGGTCATAGAAAAATGTCATTAAAAAGCTAGAAATATCAGCTTAATAGAATCAATGTATAATAGTATCAATACCTTATCAAGAAATATTCTGATAAAGACAACAAAGATGATGAAACTGGTTGAAAAGAATCAATGTATAATAGTAAGAACACTTATAGATAAATATAAACATACTGAGATAGATGAATGCCTTTTATATATAGCATAATGCAAAGCTCTTCGAAAGAATTGAGCACTCTGGTATAAAAAAAATGTAAACAAAGGCTGCTGCTGCTGCTGCTGTTGCTAAAATAAATACCTTAAAAATTCCCTTAGCCAACGTGGTCTGCTTGGTGGCCAAGAGGTCTGAGACTTAGTCTAACGTAAAGTTGGACGGGTTTCGATCCCGGCTTCAAGCGTCCTGCGTGTCTAGCCACGATAGAACGAAACAGTCTGTTTGTGGATGACAATATATATATATATATATATATATATATATATATATATATATATATATATATATATATAGTGAGAGAGAGATAAGTAAACAGAATAATTGGCTCAAAAATATTGATAGATTGATAGATACGATGGTTCATGAACAGGGGTATATATTTTTGTCAAGCCATGTTCATTTGCATAAGCAGATGGTGTGAAATTCATCTAAAAAGATTATCTATCTATCTATCTATATAAGTCAAGACCAATGAATAGACACTGGTTTAAATTATTGATTCATTCAAAATTCTACTGTGACAATTTAGAGGAGGTTTGTTTGTTCAATCACAATTAGGAAACATACTCAACAACACAATCCTGTGTTTTGATTGGACGATTCTCTAATAGAAATGCTGCAAACCTGTAATATGTGACTTTAAGCCCATTCTACAACTACTATCTTATCACGTAAGTTGCTATTTTGCATTGGGAGTAATGTCATCAGAAAGAAAACATTTGTTGAGAAGGAATGGTATTTTATTGAGGGAAGAACTGCAAAAAACACAATGAAGATAAACAGAGGGTAATTTACTGCAAGCAGGATATGACACAAACTCAATTTTTTAAGCAGAGTTTAAAAGAGCATTCGCCAATGGTCCGGGAGCCCTGTTTTCAATCCCAGGTCGCATCGTACCAAAGACTTTAAAAATGGTACTTGATACCTCCTTGCTTAACACTCAGCAATATAAGGTTCGTATCAAGGGTAAAGTGGAGAAATCCCGGAAAAGGAGTAGCGCTCTCCCCTACACCTCGGTGTAGTAGCTATTGAAAAGGGAGCCTTCTGGTCACCCTTGATTACATTCGCCAACTTTACTTACTTAACAAATTTGAATTCAGAATTTTCCATGTCCTAGGTTAAAGAGCCCAGTTTGCCCTACTATTTATCCATAGCTGGAGGATGACTAGTTGAAATCATTACCTTTTCCAAGGGTATGAGTGCTACGTGAAATGCAAACAGCCTTGTCCAGGATTTGAACTTGGATCACCATGTCCCTTTTCTTTGATGATAACCATTTCTCCTGGAGCTCTTTCTAAACTTTAATCAGTATGCAAGGGAGCAAGACACAATATGAGATTTAATTCACTGAATCAAAACTTGTTAAAGCTAGAGAGCCCAGTCTGCCTTATTATTTACCAAGATATGTGAGAGGGAGAAATAATTTCATGCCTTTCTGAAAAGGATAGGAACTGAGTCCATTCCCTATGATGACTTCTTTTACACTCCTTTCAAGAGTTCTTCACAATTACAAGATTAGACAGATAGATAGATGGATAGACAGACAGATAGATAGATATGATCAGACAGAGATAGATAGATAGATAGATACATACATACATACAAGATCTGATAGATAGATAGATAGATAGATAGATAGATAGATATGAACAGACTGAGATAGATAGATAGATACATACATACATACATACAAGATCTGATAGATAGATAGATAGATAGATAGATATGAACAGACTGAGATAGATAGATACATACATACATACATTGACTTCAGTGTAGTAGCTATTGAAAAGGGAGCCTTCTGGTCACCCTCGACTACTGTCACCAACTTTACTTTAAGTATGGTTATATAATACTAATAATTCAATTTGACACCAGTCATTTGTTTGCATACAGTTAAATAGTTTCAAGAGCAGAAAATGATTCAATATTTCTATTCAAGTTATAGATGGTGTTATATACTCGTAATAAGGGAATAAACATGGAGGAAGAATGACCATAACACTTCTTTATAAAAATGTAACTCTCTCACTTTATTCTTAAAAGGGGCTGAAGCTTCTGTGTTGTGTGAGACAGACGAATAGAAGGAGACAAAGACTGACTACTATATTGACCCATAACTTCTTCTCTTGACCATACCACACTGTTATTTTCAAGGCCCCACTTGGTACTTCTTCTGCTTCTTGCCCAGAGTACTCAACTAGAGGCCACTGTGGGCTGCCACCTCCAGCATGGTGCTCTCAGTGACTGCAAGTTGGGTTTGACTCAATTCACTCAGACTCCAACTGACTTGAACCCTCACACAGTTATCTACATATATCATTTCATAATGCCTATGACTTCTGATAAACGATATGACTGCTTCTGCTTATTTACATAGATGCTTCTTGTTCAAAGAAATCTTTGATTGATGGCTTGGTCAAAGGGCAACATGTAACAATGGGATCCTGAAAGGTACTATCACTCTGAGAGTAATGATAATGAAGGCATACTCCACATTCCTCAAACTCTAAGCCTGGGGCATGAAAATCGGACATAGTTTAATTCCATACTGAAGACACTAAATGGTTTCAAGTATTCCTATTGAATGCTAATAATTCTATAAAATATTATTCATTCATTTACACACAGCTAAATGGTTTCAAGCATTGCCATTCAATGATAATAGTTTAATTAACATTGATCATTTATTTGTACACAGTTAAATGGTTTCAAGTATTCCTATCCAACACTAATAATAATATTATTGAAAATAATCAAATAGTTGTATTTGACCCATAGATGGAATCTGATCTGGCACTACCACTCTAGGTCAGAGTGGATCAGGTAATAATGGCAATGAATGGGTACTCCACATTCCCCAAAACTCGAGGACTACAGCCTCACCATCAAATGCAGTTTAGTGTCATATCCAGAACACTTGTTCAGAGGAGAAGTTGGTCTATTCTACAGCTCTAGCTGACTGGGCTGGTTATATACCAGGTATTCATATCTAATAGAAATAATTTGCAAACAACTGTTTTTGCCCAGTCTGCTGGGGCTGCAGAATACACCAACTGCTTCTCAGCAGAGGGGTAAGATTCCCCCAATCCAGTATTCTGGATATGATACTAGACAATCTGATGGGGAGGTTCCAGTAATGCTGGAGCTTTAGGGAATGCAGAGTACCCCTTTACTGCCATCGCTCCCAGGTCCTCTCTGGTCCAGAGTGGTAGCACCTAATAGAGTCCTATCTATGGATCAAATATAACTAAACTCTGTTCTTAGGCTAAACTGAATTATTTGAAATAGAACTGTTTTTTGACATTGAAACTGAATTTTTTGAAATAGAACTGTTTTGACATCTAACAGTGTGTAAATAAAAAACTATACTTATACTAAACTGAATTGTTTAAAATAGAACTGTTTATATGAATAAAAATGGATTTGGCATTAAATATCCTACAATGGTTGATGTGTCATGAAACCAAACCAAACCAAACCAAACCAAAATAACAACTAAGTCTGCCTCACTGCAAGATGAAGTTTCGGGGTGTCTTATCCCTTTG
The DNA here is from genome assembly GCA_963585895.1 of Sepioteuthis lessoniana. Lineage (NCBI taxonomy): Eukaryota > Metazoa > Mollusca > Cephalopoda > Myopsida > Loliginidae > Sepioteuthis > Sepioteuthis lessoniana. The sequence goes on along the minus strand of CAUZXS010005266.1, from coordinate 22,660 downwards.
CACAAGATACAATCTGTGCATTCTAAGCCTCGTTGATGGCATGAAATAACTTTTAGAAATTTTGGATTTTATATAGGCTCAACATAGAACTTATGGTGACTGTAGGGAATATGCAATTATCTCGACAACAAAGCCAAAACCAAAAGAAAGAAATTGTTAATAAGGACTTCTACATACAAGTAATTTGAACCTGTGTTACATTATTGCATTCACTTTTGGACTAATACTCTTTGGAAAGATATGAACCCCTTTATTTCCCTCCTTTACCAATGGATTAAACAATATTACTACTGTCTTTTTATAAGGATGGCTTTGACATTAAATAGCCCATGAAGGTTGATATGCCATTAAACAAAGAAACGAAACTCACCCGACTGTACAAGTTTCATAAGCTTTGCTAACAGACGAATATGATATTAGAGTTTGTTATTAAAATAAGAAAACTACAAAGTCTTTCTTATAGAGGCAAAAAATTATTTAAACAGAATTAGGATTGGACTTTTATGATAGACAAACAGACTTTATCTTTGAACTATCAAGTGAGATGAATATTTGGTTCCTACTTTCTTCTAAATAAAATCCGCAGATGTAATTGTCCGAAATTCCCATTTGAACAGCAATTGTCGGATAGACGGGTAACATCATCTCGAGGGAGTCAGACCATTCCTGCAAGATGTGCTCGGCCAGAATCTTTTTTCGTATAATGGTTGTGCCTAATATGATAATAAATATCCAGTCTGTTTCTCTAAAAGATGGAACTCATTTTTCAGCTTTTTGAAATAAAATATTGTTTATTTACCTTATTTACTTTGCTATTTTCATGCCTACAAGTATGCAAGAATTTAGTGTAGGTATGTAGGCGGGGGGTTACTGCATACAAATGCACACATACACATACATATGAACACACACATATAGATATATATATATGAAACTTTTGTTTTGAATATCTGAGATACTTTCTGTCTGAATTTAAAAACTTGTAGATTATCTATGTCATTATATATATATGTGCATATACATATGTGTGGATGGATTTGCATATAAACATATACATATGTGTATACATGTATGCTTGTGTATGTAAGACATATATATATATATATATATATATATTATATGTACAACATTCTAATCATCCATGGAGACAAGAATGCTCAAATAGGCAAAGACGGAAAAAACAAATTCTGTTAATACAACATGTCAAACAGAAATGAGGAATTTAAAAACTTGTAGATTATCTATGTCATTATACATATATGTGTGTGTACATATGTGTGTACATATTTGCATATGAACATATATATATGTGTATGCATGTATGCTCGTGTACGTAAGGCATATATATATATATATATATATATATACACCTTACATATATACATATATATATATATATTTAAATATTCTATGGGGGGTACAAAATTTTAATATACTCACAAATAGACCAATTTTAATCATTTTTTTAAAAAATAAACTAACTGGTTTTGGTCCTCCCTAATCACAGTTAAAACGAGGACAACGATTACGAAGGAAAAGGGGCCGGGACTGTATAATGAGGTGGAGGTAAAAAAAAGATGCAAGTTGACTAGAAAGGGAGCGGTGAATTGAATACTAATCAAATTCAGAGCCAATATATATATATATATATATATCATATGTACAATGTTCTAGTCATCTATGGAGACAGGAATGCTCAAATAGACAAAGATGGAAAAAACAAATTCTGCTTACACAACTCATCAAACAGAAATGGAGAATATCTAACAGACTTTCTCCATGAAAACAGCCTTGATTCTAAATTCTAAAAACGGAGGGTAAACTATGGACCTACAGCTACTCTAATAATGCTAAAGCACAGCTAGATTATATATTCATAAACAAGAAGTGGATAAGTAGTACTCTGAACAGTAAAGCATACTCCTCTTTTGAAGGAGTATCTTTCAATCACAGAATTGTCACAGCAAAGATACACTTGATTCTACACAGAAATAAGAAACAAACAGTCAAAACCACACATTACGACTGGTCCTCATGTACAAATAGAGATATTAGCAATAAATATACACTGCCCATGGTGTAATGGTTATAGTCATAGGAAATGGACTCGGCGACACGAGTTCAAATCCTGGACGAGACTGATTGCATTTCACATTGCACTAATACCCTTGGGAAAGGTATGAATCCAATTATTCTCCCTCCAACTATGGGTAAATAGTAGGGCAGACTAGGTTCTTCAGCGTTGGTAAGGCAACTAGTCTAGGAGAAGGAAAACTCTGAATTCAAACCTGTTAAAATTCGCTTAAAAATTGAACTTGTGGCATATCCTGCCCGAGTGGAGGGGTTGGTAAATATGATAAATATACAGTAATTGTAAGAAACAATTCCAGTACTTTTCAGGAAATATCTGAAAGACATACTCTGAATGACAAATATGAAATATGTCACTGCCCACATGGAAGCATCCTCAGAGTGCATACTAGATAAATGAAGAGCCAAATGCATAGTTTCATGTGAGTCATTAATTGTCAGGAAAAAATGAGGTAGCAAGAAAACAGCATCTTTACTTAATAAAAGAAACCTGACAAATGCAAACATGCAGAAACTTAAAAAAGTCCAGAGAGAACAAACACATACCAAAAAAACAAGAATACATTCAAGGTCAGATCAATAAAATAAGAAACTCAGTAGACAGCAGACAATCATGAATAGCATGGCAGATAGTTAATGAAATGAGCAAAAGGAAGAGCAGCTTAAGAGCAAAACTAAAAGCTGCCAGCCAAGAAGAATGAATATAGATGTGAAAAGAACATTGCAAGAATCTGCTTGGAAAATCCCCAAAAGTCACAGATAAACCTATCACAAAAATTGTTAATAGCCAACTAGTGATCGAACTAGGACAGTTTACACATGAAGAACTTAACAAAGTACTGACAAAAATTAAAAGAAGAAAAGTTACATGCATCAATGAAACACCACCAGAAATATGGTAGATAAAGTCATTTGATGATTTACCTCTTCGATTTTGCAATGCGATATATAAATAAAATACAATAAGGAGATTGATAAAAAGGCTGTATACTCCCCTCCTCAAAGAAAAGTGGCCTCAAAATCACCAAGAACTACAGATGCATAACTCTGGGATCGATAGTGTATGCATGTGTACATCAGGTTGCTCAAAGTACTACAAGTCATTACAACTAAACCAGAGCCCTCACGGAGTTTGTCTTGTGAGGAAGGTAGCTAGACACTCTGGAGGATGAAAAAACAGGAGACCTGTCAAAGGGCGGAAAAAGCTTTTTGCTCAACAACCCTCTAACATGTTATTCCTGAGAGTGTTTGACCACTTATCTTTTGCCAAGTTATTCAGCTAGGAGAAAAAAATTCTGATATAACACCTGAAATTGATGTGATTATTTGTTATCTTCCTTCAGCTTGTCACTGGATAATAATGGGGAAGACTTAAAGAGTGGTATTTGTGTTGCACAAGCATTGGCCACTATAATACTATGATGTATGATCTTTTCATCTACCAACATTTCTCTTGAAAAAAATGTCATGGTGATTGAGGCATAGTGATAATAATGGGGAAGACTTAAAGAGTGGTATTTGTGTTGCACAAGCATTGGCCACTATAATACTATGATGTATGATCTTTTCATCTACCAACATTTCTCTTGAAAAAAATCTCATGGTGATTGAAGCATAGTGATAATAATGGGGAAGACTTAAAGAGTGGTATTTGTGTTGCACAAGCATTGGCCACTATAATACTATGATGTATGATCTTTTCATCTATCAATATTTCCCTTGAAAAAAATCTCATGGTGATTGAGGCATAGTGATAATAATGGGGAAGACTTAAAGAGTGGTATTTGTGTTGCACAAGCATTGGCCACGATAAATACTATGATGTATGATCTTTTCATCTATCAACATTTCTCTTGAAAAAAATCTCATGGTGATTGAGGCATAGTGATAATAATGGGGAAAACTTAAAGAGTGGTATTTGTGTTGCACAAGGATTGGCCACTATAATACTATGATGTATGATCTTTTCATCTATCAACATTTCTCTAGAAAAAAATCTCATGGTGATTGAGACATAGTGATAATAATGGGGAAGACTTAAAGAGTGGTATTTGTGTTGCACAAGCATTGGCCACTATAATACTATGATGTATGATCTTTTCATCTATCAACATTTCTCTTGAAAAAAATCTCATGGGGATTGAGGCATATTGATAATAATGAGGAAGACTTAAAGAGTGGTATTTGTGTTGCACAAGCATTGGCCACTATAATACTATGATGTATGATCTTTTCATCTATTAACATTTCTCTTGAAAAAATCTCATGGTGATTGAGGCATAGTGATAATAATGGGGAAGACTTAAAGAGTGGTATTTGTGTTGCACAAGCATTGGCCACTATAATACTATGATGTATGATCTTTTCATCTATCAACATTTCTCTTGAAAAAAATCTCATGGTGATTGAGACATAGTGATAATAATGGGGAAGACTTAAAGAGTGGTATTTGTGTTGCACAAGCGTTGGCCACTATAATACTATGATGTATGATCTTTTCATCTATCAACATTTCTCTTGAAAAAAATCTCATGGGGATTGAGGCATATTGATAATAATGAGGAAGACTTAAAGAGTGGTATTTGTGTTGCACAAGCATTGGCCACTATAATACTATGATGTATGATCTTTTCATCTACCAACATATCTCTTGAAAAAAATCTCATAGGGATTGAGGCATAGTGATGTATAGAGACTTGAGCTATTAGAAGCATGCAGTTGCCTATCAACACCAAGGTAAAAAGAGTCGTGTTCTAATTTTGTTGTTGTGTCTTCTTGTAACAGGAATTGCTCCCAGTGGATTCTTTTGGGTCTGAGCAGCCCTATTTAGCAGGGCACTGTTCAACCGGACAGAGAAATGCAGATGGTGGTGGGAGTGAAATTATGAAGTACAGTAGTAATCTGTAAAAGATTATGCAGTTGCCATATATAGACACGCATATAAATGTTCATATGTATATGTTCACACACACACATACACACAAAGTCATATACTTATATATATATATATATATATATACATAAGTATATGACTTTGTGTGTATGTGTGTGTGAACATATATATATATAGAGAGAGAGAGGGAGAGAGATAGATAATAAGTAAAGTAAGTAAAGTTGGCGACCATAGTCGAGGGTAACCCGAAGGCTCCCTTTTCGATAGCTACTACACCAAGGTGTAGGGGAGGGCGCTACTCCTTTCCTGGATTGCTCTACTTTACCCTTGATCCGCACCTTATAATGCTGAGTGTTAAGCAAGGAGACATCAAGTACCATTTTTTGAGTCTTTGGTATGACTCGACCTGGGATTGAACCCAGGTCTCCCGGGCGATTGGTGAACATGACAGAATCAACAGCATTTGGTGACTGTCAGTTTTTTCTATGTGATCATTGAACCAATGGCAGTCACCAATCTTAACTTAGATACATATGCTTTATCACCAATATTAAGCACTCTTTATTAATTGATATTGCAAACTATACTATATATATATATATATATGCATACACACACACTCACACACATGTACATTTACATATGCATATCAATATAAGTTAAGTTGGCCAACCATAGTCAAGAGTGACCCAAAGGCTCTCTTTTCATTAGCTACTACCCCAGATTCACCGGATTGCTCTATTTACTCTGGATCCATACCTTATAATGCTGAGTGTTAACTAAGGAGGCATCAAGTACCATTTTTTAAGTGTTTGGTATAACTCAACCTGGGATTGAACTCTGGTCTCTCAGACCATTGGCAAACACTAACCAGTATGCCAATGGGCAAGTTAAATATATTCATTTAATGCTAACAATGTAGATAAGTTAAGTTGGCCAACCATAGTCAAGGGCGACCCGAAGGCTCCCTTTTCAATAGCTACTGCACCAAGATGTAGGGGAGGGTGCTAATCCTTTCCCTGGATTGCTCCACTTTACCCTTGATCTTTACCTTATAATGCTGAGTGTTAAGCAAGGTAGCATCAAGTACCATTTTTTGAGTCTTTGGTATGACTCGACCTGCGATTGAATCTAGGTCTACTGGGCCATTGGCAAACATTCTAACCATTATGCCAATGTCCAGATCTGACTAAACTCCAAAAAGAAGTTAAGCTGCATCACAGTTCTAATCATAGAAAATAGATACAGCACCCATGTTCAAACCCTGGATGCAGCTCTTTGCATTTCACTTTGCACTTATGCTCAAGGGAAATGCATGAATCTAACTCTTTTTTACCAGCAATGGGTAAATAATAGGACAGATTGGGTTGTTTAGGTTGGGTAAAGCAATCAGTCTATGATAACTAAACTACATATTAAAAACAAGCTTTGCTCTGTTGAAAAAATGACCTTGTGTCACATTCTACTTGTGATGAATGGTTTGAGTAAATACAGAGACTCTGAATCGAAAGTATCTCAAATATTACAAACAAAAGTTTCACTGGAATTTAAAGATGAAATAATCTCTTGATTATACACTTGAAAAAGATCAATGATGTGGGTAGGAGCCTGAGGTGAACATTTTGGACAATTCTGATATAAAATTGAAACAAACTTAAGAAATCCTACAAAACAATGAAAAAAATCAATATAAAACTGTCAAAAAGAACCTTGTCTGTTGTTTTTAGAGAAATCGTCTGAGTAGCTAGTCCAGTGATTCACAGGATATATATATATATATATATATTTCATTAAACATAATAGACATTTTATGCCTACATATTTTCTTCTGGATCCGTTCGAATTCCCATATTACTTTTATCGTATTTGGGGAGAATTGATTTAGGTATTGTCCATAGTTGTATGTATCCCTAGTACTTTCTGCCCGACTTTGGGCCATCATCAGGGGAGAATCTTACACAGTAGTAATTTGCTAAAACAAAAGTTACATCACTTTTGTAATAGATTCTCCCTGATGATGGCCCAAAGTCGGGGAGAAAGTACTAGGGATACATACAACTATGGACAATACCTAAATCAATTCCCCCCGAATACGATAAAAGTAATACGGGAATTTGAATGGATCCAGAAGAAAATATGTAGGCATAAAATGTCTATTATGTTTAATGAAATTTGCATTAACGAAGAAATGCTGCCTAAATATATATATATATATATATATATATATATATATATACACACAATAACCCAAAAGTTATGATTTTATGCTATCCTGTATATGAAAAATAAAAAGTAGATATAAAAAGAGATAGATAGATAGATAGATAGAAACTGACTGAGATTGATCTGAATAGACTGAAATAGATACATAGATTGATAACGATAGAATAAGAAACAGACATTAAAAAAAAAAATAACATCATCATCATTATCATCATTCTGCTGAGTGTACAAAGTCCAATGACTCTCACTCGCTATTTGTCCCTATCCAGAGCTGATGCATGGTCACCAAACACAGGTGTGTCCATATGTAGGAGTCTATAAGAGAATGTCACTTCTGAGTTTTTCCTCACTTCACCAGCAATGCCCAGCAAATATCGTTCATCTTATTTGGATGGTTTGTGTGATGAAAGTTAAGTGACCATATGGCTGATGTTTTGTGTGGTGCTGTTTCCCAGATTTTTTCTAAACAGGATATAGCATTCTTGTGTAGTTCCCATCTAGCTTTTTCTCTCTGCATTTTGACAGAATTCAGGTGGTGCATCCATGCACTAGTACTGACATGGCTACAGCTTAGAAGAAATCCCATTTTATTTATTCAGAAAGATCAGATTTCCATATGATCAATGCCTTTCTAATGCATTTGTTGACATCACTTTCAGTAGATGAGATATAGCTACCAAGATATGTGAACTGGTCTACTAATTTCAGAGGCTTGCCACTTAAAGTGGAGAGGACTCCATCTTGTTTAAAACCCATGAACTCAATTACATTTGTGTTCACATAGAGGCCAATGCCTCCTGTTTGTTGTCTTAGGTTATGCAGCAGAGATTAAGCTTGGGCAGGTGCATTTGTGGGAAGCATTAGATCATCTGCATAGTCTGCATCTGTCATGGTTTCTGCAAGATATCATCTGCTTCTTGTCTTTTTTAATAGGAAATTATTTTCTTTCATTAAATCTATTTCTTTGTACATAATCTAGGCAGATTATTAAAAGTTATGGTCCATACATTTCCTAAGAAAACCCTCACAACAGTGTCACCATCAGTTGAGCAAAACATTGCCTTTGTGTTTTTGTAAAGCATCATTATAGTGGTAATCCTATTTACCAACCCCTCTGCTCGGGCAGGATATGACACATGGTCAATTTTTAAGCGGAGTTTAACAGGTTTGAATTCAGAGTTTTCCTTCTCCTAGACTAGTTGCCTCACTAAGCCTGAAGAACCTAGACTGCCCTACTATTTACCCATAGCTGGAGGGAGAATAATTGGAATCATACCTTTCCCAAGGGTATTAGTGCTATGTGAAATGCAATCAGTCTCGTCCAGGATTTGAACTCGAGTCGACGTGCCCATTTCCTACGACGATAACCATTACACCAAGGGCACCTCCAAAATATTGTGGTAATAGTTACTAGTAGTATTTGTTCCAACTTTCCTCCAGAGAAATCTATGAATAATAGGGTTGTCTCACATTTTTTGCATGTACTCCTCCAATGATTTGATGGATTGTCAGAATTTGTGACATTGTGGATGAATTTCTCCAAAAGCCATTCCGATTTTTTTAAAGAATTTTCCCAACTTCAAGTCAGATACATCTGAGCAGGATATTATAAACCTTAGCAGTAAGAGTTATGTGTCTAGAGTTCATAGTGATTCCAAGGTCAATATATTTGGTGAAGTGGTGGGGGTGATTCAGTCTTTCATCCATTTCACTATTGTGTTTTGTTTATATACAGCATTGTCTCATTGAAGGAATATATCATTGAATTTCTTTGTCTTCCATACTTTAGAAAGTATCTTGTCAAGGCCTGAATATTTTCTGCTTTTAACTTTTTCAGTACAGCGTTAAATTCTTAGTGACTTTTGGATTATACTGTATAATGTATGTCTGTATACCCATTGTAAATAAGTAAAGTTGGAGACTGTAGTTGAGGGTGAACCGAAGGCTTCTTTTTTCAATAGCTACTACAAAGTGTGTGTGGGGGGGTTTCCTTTCCCTGAATTGATCCACTTTACCTTTGATACATACCTTATAATGCTGAGTGTAAAGCAAGGAGGTATTAAGTACCATTTTTGGAGTTTTTGGCATGACTCGACCTTGGATTGAACCTCAGTCTCCAGGGCCATTAGGGAAGACTATAGTCACTTGGCCAATGGGTGCTTCTATATAATATATCATACTGAATGTGTATATATATATATATATATATATATATATATATATATATATATATATATATATATATATATATATATATATATATATATATATATATATATATATATATATATATATATATATATATATATATATATATATATATATATATATATATATATATATATATATATATATATATATATATATATATATATATATATATATATATATATATATATATATATATATATATATATATATATATATATATATATATATATATATATATATATATGTATATATGTATATATATATATATATATATATATATATATAAATCCTGGGTTAAGTTAATTGCATTAGTAAGTATGAATCCTTTCTATTATGGGTAAATAGTAGGGCATCCTGAACTCTTTAACATTGGTATGGAAACTGGTTTTAGAGAAGGAAGATTCTAAATTCAAACCTGTTATGGTCTGCTTAAAAATTAACCTTGTGTTGCTTCTTACTCTTGTGGTGGGGCTGAGTATATATATATATATATATATATATATATATATATATATATATATGTATATATTTATTCAGCTCCTTCCTTAGAAATATAATTAATAAGAATAATGTAAAAGTTAGTTATTCTTGTACTCATAATATATCTAAAATAATTGACAATCACAACAAAAAATTAAAAAGCTGGACTGGAATAACAATGGCAACTTCAAACATTCCAGTAATTGTAAAATAAAAAATGAATGCCCACAAGGATATAAATGTAACCTTAATAATATTATATATCAAGCTAACTTCAACTAAAGAAAATGATGTTAAGGATAAGGCTTACTTAAGTATGACAAGCTTAAACTGGAAATTTAGATATCACATCCACCTACAACCATTTAAAAATCCAACATGAAAGAATCAAACTGCCCTTATCTAGGTATTACTGGGATCCGATAGAACTCAGTCTAATACTTATTATGAATTGGAAAATAATTAAAAGATCCTCCTTGACAAACAGTTTACATGGTAAGTGTAATTTATGCTTAAAAGAGAAAATATGTATATTGAAAAATTTGAATAGAAATTTACTAAATACCAGAACAGAAATGATATTGGCATTTAGACATAGAAATAAATTCATAGTATTATTTAAATTGATATATTAATGGTATGAAATAGATTTAACTAAAATTAATTAAGTGATTCATATATTTTTAATTCTATATTTTTATTCTATATTCCATAGTTTTTAAGAAATTGATTTAATAAAAAAATTTCAAATAGATTTTTCTAATAAAGTATACAATTAAATTTAAAAGATAAAGTATAAATATATGTTTTTATAAAGGGATAATAAAATAATGAATAAGAAAATAGAAAATAAAAAATAATATATGATTGATAAAATTGGTAAAATAAAACCTTATAACGAGAAGGAACAGTGTTTTTTCTCTTTGTAAACAAAAATTTAAGAAACTAATATTCAATTTATTTATATCATATATTGGGAATCATTTGTTACATTAATAAAATATCTATTACATATTAATTCTTTGCTTATTACATTTAACTTAACATTTGATATGTTAATTTCTTCCTAACATGAATAACTAGAATTTTTACAATAATTTTAATATTCAGAAATAAACTTTTGTAAATTCATACCAGCATTGAATGATTATTTCCTGATAACATGAATTATTTTATTTGATATTTATAATACATAATAGTTTCAATGGAAGTATGAATGCATATTTAACCATAATTTTAAATAAGCCACATGCCACTATTTAATTATCCCAGGATTATTTTTTTTAATTTTCCACAGTATAGTTTCTTCCAGGCAGCGGTCACATCGATACTGCTATATGGCTGCACTATATGGACGCAAACAAAACGGCTGGAGAAGAAGCTAGACGGCAATTACACAAAAATGCTACGTGCAATCTTAAACAAGTCCTGGCGGCAACACCCCACAAGACACCAACTGTACGGCCACCTGCCCCCTATCACGAAAACTATTCAAGTTAGACGAGCCAGACATGCAGGACACTGCTGGAGAAGCAGGGACGAACTCATAAGAGATGTACTCTTATGGACCCCCACACATGGCCGTGCAAAAGCAGGATGACCAGCACGAACATACATTCAGCAGCTATGTGAGGATACGGGATGTTGTCCTGAAGACCTACCTAGGGCGATGAACGATAGGGAGGAGTAGCGAGAGAGGGTCAGGGATATCCGTGCTACCAGCGCGATATGATGATGATGATTTAATTTAGAGGCAACATTTTTTTTTGTTTTTTTAAAGGATTATTAAACATTAGATATATCTCTACTGTAAAAATTTTTACTTGATTAAAAAATATGATTAAAAAAATATATTATGAAATTATTTTGATTAAAAAATCTAAAAATTTTTTTTCAAATTCCATTCTTGCAGGAAGAAAACACTCAAATAAAAATATTTTCTCATAAAACATCTGATGATGGTCATCATGACCTGAAATAAATTTATGATGACACCAAAGAAGTGAATTTCTTATTTTTATTTTCATATAAAAAGAATGTTTCGGCTGTACATGTTGGATTTTGATGCATTTTTAATCCCAAATTAATAATACATCGATAGCTGTTGACATTGAGCACTCCAACTGGATACTCCTACCCTTCGATTTTTTCCTCAGATTAAATATATATATATATACATACATATATCATTTTATATAAAGCTCTGTCAATTGTTATTATTAATAATTTTGACTATTATCCTTCATCCTCTTAATTACTACTTCTTTTTAAAGCAACTTACATTTTTATAAAAACTCACTCATAGTCAAAATTATTAATTAGAAAAATATCCAATTCCAGGTATTAGACTCCAATAAAAATTGCAGTAAATATTTTCTTTTTATAAATTTGCAGTAAATATTTTCTTTTATAAATTTGCAGTAAATATTTTCTTTTTATAAATTTCTATGAAAAAGCAGCAGAGATGTCATTCATCCCTTTCTCAGTATTATATCAACAAACTATAGATAAACCTTTCGTATAAATGTACAACTGTTGAATAATATACTTGATATATATATATATAATATCAGCTATAATTGTAGAATTGTTCAGAATTGTAGAGTTTGAAAATAAATGATAAATGCCTGGTATCATTGGTTTGGAAGAAAATTAACATTTTAAAATGTTATGCTACCCACTCATTCTCAGCAGAATAGTTGATTAATAATATAAGAAAGAATTAGCAAGTTTTGACCATAGTAAGTGATTCCCTTTTAAGAAAATTAAATATTCATGTATTTAATTATTCAGACCAAGCCCTACAGATCAGTACTGTTTTTCTCTTATCGATTTCAGTGATGAACTTGACATCCTTCCATTCAATTTTTTAATAAAAATCACAACCTGCAGACCACACGAGGTTAATTTTTGAACAAAAGCAGTTATATGCTTTATAGTCGCAAATCAAAAAAGAGAAATGTTTGCAGTTTTGACTTAATGGTTTTGTGGTATCAAATGGACATTAACTATGTTATAATAAAAGCTGAAAGATGACTCGCGCATACAAAAGGAAACAAACACAAATACCATAAAGGATCTTTTGATGCCAAACCACCCTTCAAGGGAGATAACTGAGAAATTGAGGTGGAGACAGGCAAGCAGTAAGCCTATGAGAGAATATATAAAAGTTGTTCATTATTTTTTTTATTTATGGTTTTTGAAAATCTCTTTGAGAAGAAGCAAAAAACCTCTATGGGGGAAGTGCAAGTTTTATTCATAGGAAACCATTACAAACTAGTCTTCCATTTCATTACTTTATAGATTGTTTTATTGCTTTATACACAGACAATACCATTCTCTTTGGCTGCTTTGTTTTCATAATGAATATATGTGTATGAAAACGTATCAAAACATCCATTAAATCACATATATTATATAATGAAATAACTAGATAGATAGATAGATAGATAGATAGATAGACTAAAAGTTTTGCAATATTTTGGTATGCAAAGCATTTGAAGCCATATGAGGTACCCACACTGATTGCTTTTATTGTGGCAGTTGGTGCATGATATGGTGTTCATTGCTTCACTCTATGATTTGAAAGTTATACAAATGAATATGCAACATAGTCTAATTTGAGAACTTGTACTTTACAAGTTCAAATCAGGACATAATGCAATTGAAAATGTTTGTCATGTGAAAGATGAAGGCACAGTTGATCACAGTTCAGTAACCAGATGGTTCAAGAAATTTGGATTGGGTTGCATGAACCACACCAATCAAGCAAAGTCACATAGGCCTAAAACTGCGGATAAAATTCTCTCTCTCTCTCTGTTTCTGTCTCTGTCTCTGTCTGTCTCTCTGTATATATATATTACATATGCATATACATACACATATATATATATATATATTTGTAGAAGAACAAAAGTGATATAGATATATATGTGTGGATATATGAAAATGTGTTAAAAAATCTATACATTAAGTCACATACATAACAAAATTAGAATATATACATACTTTGCAAAAAACAAACATTATATATCAATTTGAATGTACTTTTGGAGATTGTATCTCTGAAAATAACAATATATACATTGGTTCAACCTAAACTATCGTATCAAGATGATACACTATACATCTCTCTGACACCAGTTCAATAGAAAATCTAAAAAAAAATATCTGCCCAAAAACTGAGTTTCAGAAAATTCTTTCTAAAAACACAACAATATTAGAACAACAAAATAACAGACAAAATTACAGATTCTCAAAGCGCTCCATACCAGAAAGAAACTACCTAAACTCAATAGAATCAATTTCAAATCCATTACTAATGTACTTAAATGTCTGTTGCAACTTATAGAACCAAATTTTAAAATAAATGCTACAACAACACACCCATATAAATAATAAATGCTCAACACTTATAAAGTAGGCAAATCTGAGATGATGGCCCAAGATCAGGCAGAAAGTACTAGGGTAACAATTAATCATGGGAGGATTATTAACCAATTCCCACTGGATAGCATAAAATCACTGCAGTGACTCGAAAGGATAAATACAAAAATGTGTAGACAAAGACTTTATAATGAAATATATATATATATATATACATATATATATAAACTTCCATCTACATTTTCTTTTTTGATTTAAAAAGAATATCAATCTTTTTGTAATGAAATGAACCAAAGAAGGAGAAATTTAAATTGTTTTATATTTTATAGTACTCTGCTAACCAACATACAAGCACTTTAATTTATCCAGTGTTTTCATGCAAATGTTTTTTTTCTCATTTAATATTTTCTGATGTTTATATATATATACATATATATATATATGACTGTGTGTGTATTTGGGCAGCATTTCCTCATTAATGCATATTTCATTGAACAATACAGACATGTTTTGTAAACATATTTTTGTATATATCCTTTCTAGTTGCTGAATTGATTTTATTGTAACCGGTGGGAATTGATTGATGAAAATCTCATCATATAATTGTTACCCAAGTACTTTCTGCCCAATCTTGAGCCATCATCAGAGGTGTGTATATTGCAAAAGTAATGTGATTTTTGCATGTATGTTACTACTTAGTAATGTTTTGGAAAATTCTTACCAAAAATACAACAATATTGGAAAGAACAAAATAACAAACAAAAATTACAAATTCTTGAGGCTCTCCATATTAGAATGAAACAACCCAAACTCAATAGAATCAATTTCAAATCCAGTACTAATGTACTTAAATGTCTTTAGCTACTGCTGTTACTTATAGAAATGAATAAAACGTTACAACATCACACCAGTATAAACAATAAACACTTACAAAGTAGTAATGTTCATGCAAAGGTCACATCGCTTTTTCAATATACACACTGCTGATGATGGCCCAAGGCTGGGGAGAAAGTACTAGGGTAACAATTAGTTATGGGAGTTTTATCAACCAATTCTTGCTGGATACCATAAAAACAATATGGTAACTGGAAAGAACATATACAAAAATATGTAGACAAAACATGTCTACATTGTTCAATTAAATATATATATATGTATATATATAAGGAAGAGACGGGTAAAGAGAGAGAGAAAAAGACAAAAGTTATAAAACGAATAGGAATATTAATGATTACTTATTTCTTTAATTCTCAATTAGTTTCAACCTTAGGTCATTGTCAGAAGGAAAGTTTTTGAAAAGAAAAGTTGTTTTATTTTAAGTTTCTAAAATAGTTTTTAAGTATTACATGCCACAAAATATGTGACAAAAATGTACTTACAACACAACATATCCATTTATTGAATGATTACACATATATATAAATATATGTATGTATGTTTTTTATGTATATTCAAGAAAACTCTGAATTCAAACTCCACTTAAAAATTGATCTCGTGTCCCATCCTAATGGTGTGGAAGGATTAGGTAAATATATACAAATATATATACATATATATGAGTTCACGTACAAAATTTAAGAACTATTTTTTTATATCTATTTATACACACATATTGATATATGTTTATATGTATACAAGGGTTCTTCAATAGGTAAGGGAAATTCTTTTTTAAAAAAAGCAATGTATTTTCCCAAGCCCTTCCACACAAGCAAGACACGAGGTCAATTTTTAAGGAGATTTTAACAAGTTTTCTTTCTCCTAGACTGGATACAATGTCAAGGTTAAAGAGCCCAGTTTGCCCTTCTATTTACTGGAGGGAGAATAGTTGGGTGCATCTCTTTTCCAAGGTTATTAGCACTACATGTGTTATATAGCGGAATAAGGAATTAATATACTTGGATGAAAAAAATTTTATAACACTTTGTAATAAAAATATTACTCTTTATTGTTCTTAAAGTCAAAGCTTCGGTATTGATCCATAACTTCTTCTCTTGACCATACCAAGCTGTGTTATCTTCAAGACCTTACTTAGCACTTCTTCTGCTTCTTGGCCGGGAGATAGTATTCTATTTCTACTGATAGCATTCCCTTTTTAAATAGCGTTTCCTTTTAAATACATCAGTTACCCTATTTTTATCCAACTCTGCATTCGCATATTTTTGTTATGTTATAAAAACTTTCAAAAACTTTCAAAACTCTTTTAAAAAACAAACACACCTATAGAACATCAATGAATAGCACTCACCTTCAAGCCAATAGTAACATGGCTGGCTCCTTGAAAAGCTAGCCAGCTAAAGCTCACCCCTTTTATTAAAGAGCGCATGAGCAGCATGTGTACAGCACGTGGATTGGCTCACTTCGCGAGAATGGACCTATCCAACTCATTTGCATGAGTGGTATCCATTCATCCAATATTCTACAACACCTTACTCAAGCAAACAACTCCTGATGATGGCCTATGAAGGGTCTGAAAGAACTTGGGACAATTTTGGGAAATTCATCAACCAATTCCAACCTGAAACTAAGACACTGATCAGGAAACTTGAAAGGATCTTAAATAAATTATACAGACAAAATTTGTCTTTATTATTTATTGAAACATTCTTAAATGAATGAATGCTGCCTAACTATACTCATACACACACACACACACACACACATATATATAAATATATATATATAGTGCAATTTGATGAAAACTCAAAACTTGGTTCAGTCGTCATATATAATTTCAAGAAAAAACAATATTCAGTCACATCAGGATAATAAATTTATTTCCATCCTGTTATTAATATGAATCAAAAACTCCAAAAGAATTTTAACAAGATCCAACAAGAAAATAAAACTATATATATATATATATATTGACTTTACATTTATATATATATATGTATATATATTAACTTTAACTCATGTTCATTTAATTACTTCTTTTTCTGATTATTTCTACTTTTAATCACATACACACATATTCACACACACACACACACATACACATAAGTTAGTAAAGTTAGTGAACGTAGTTGAGGGCGACCAGAAGATTCCCTTTTCAATAGCTAGTACACCGAGGTGTAGGGGAGGGCGCTACTCCTTTCCCTGGATTGCTCCACTTTACCCTTGATATGTACCTTATATTGCTGAGTGTTAAGCAAGGAGGTATCAAGTACCATTTTTAAAGTCTTTGGTATGATGCGACCTGTGATTGAACCCAGGTCTTCCAAACCATTGACAAACACTCGACCCACTAGGCCAATGAGCCAGTTGGGAGAAAAACACAAAATAACATACTGAGAAGCACACACACACACACAAACACATGGACACATTTCTGCATAAAAATGTTAATGCATATATATGAATATAAATATATTTATTTACAGATATATGGTTGTGTATAACTATATATATATAACTACTGTAAATTACATTGTACAAGTCAACCTTTAAAACCTGAGAAAATCTCTACAAAGCTAGGGGTCGACTTATCTGGCTGGGCTAAAATCCAAAACTTTAACTTGTTGGAATTTATTCGTAATGCTCGATAGCTGTGAGTAAATACTTGTTTGTATAAAAAGCAATGCTATGACTTGAGGTGAGATTATATGGACATTGGGGCATTCCATTGCTCTCAAGTAGCCAAGTCCATTCTCTGGACAGTGATTGGTTGCTGGTCCACTGAATGGGTACATTAGTGTGTGTATACACTGGTTTGCTTAAGATGTTACAGGCTCGGAATCGGATTACCGCCCATTTTTTTTTTTGTCTGCCAGCTGGACACTAGCTGGGGCTGTTGAACCGATAAGTGTTGTTTATTCTGCACATGAGAGTAGTGACTTCTACATAACCTAGAGTGATCAACTAGTGGAACAGTACTCTTAACAATTGATATACACTATGTATCATACCTCCAGCAGACTGCCACAAATATTTTCAACCTAAACTCATTTAGAGAATATATTTAACAAATTAACTTAGAGATTAATAAAATATAATAAAACTGAAATATAAATTAAGCATTAGATTAACACATGCTGTTTCCAACGACTGATGCACTGAGTGCAAATATCAATCAGAATATTACAGCACCAAGGTGTTTAGTCAGACAACTATGATATGTTGTTTATCTAAACTATTTCAGGATGGCACAATAATACATCTATTAATATAAAACTAAACTTGAAAATTTCCTAAAGTATTTATAATAACTGTTATGGTACCTACCTTACAGACTATAATAAACTCTTCCTATTACTACGAATACCAGGAGAAAATTTATCTCGGTGTTAAGTTTACTCCAGTCTATCACTTTGGCAGTCAGACTGACGTTCAACACTCTTTTACCTATACTTTACTTTATACTTTTGCTCAATATACTTGTTTCACGTAATCCCGAGTTTGTGTCTTTCTTCTGGACCTTTTTACTGGTCCACAACAATAACCCATTTTGAGAAAGGCATTACAACCACTGTTTTGATGCAAGTAGTTTGGCCTTATATGTTTTGCTACCAGTTATCATAGCCTATCATTATTTAGACTTACTGCATAAGTTTTAGCCTACTAGTAGCATACTGTATGTTCATTGGTTGATCTATACTGCAGGTAGAGGTCTTACCTGGAATTTTGAGCAAAAAATCTCAAATACCAGATCATCATGTTTGACTCAGTTTATTGTATATATGTGGTTTAGTATGATTTGACAACCAACAGATAGAAACAGTCAGAAGGGGCTATAGAATACACCGACTGCATCTCTGCTGAGAGGTAAAAAAACCCACCCCCAACGAGTGTCCAAGAAATGACACTAAAAAATCTGATGGTGAGGTTCCAGTAATGCTGGAGCTTTGGGAAATGCAGAGTACCCCTTCATTGCCATTGCTCTCAGGTCCAATATGGCCCAGAGTGGTAGCACCTGATAGGGTCCTATCTATGGGTCAAATAGAACTAAACTGCGTACTTATGCTAAACTAAATTGTTTGAAATAGAACTGTTTTGACATTTAACTGTGTATAGACAAAAACTATGCAGATGTTAAACTGAATTGTTTGAAATAGAACTGTTTGACTAAATTGAATAGCTTGAAATACAAATGCTTTTGACAATTAAATAGTGTACTAATGCTAAACTGAATTGTTTGAAATAGAATTGACTATTTGTATAAAAATGGATTTGGCGTTAAATAACCTACAAGGGTTCTACTGGTTGACTCCCAGCAAATGAACGAGCTAGTAAAGAGGAAGAAGTTCTGAAATAAATAAAGAACGTGATAACTATTTGTATTGCAGCTTTGGCACACCATCTGCCCAAATCAAGAACTTTCGAACATGCCCTTTCACTTTCACAAAGATACTACAGCAGTGTTCAAATCATAGCTAACAATGACTTTATTTTCTTTTGATTCTACAAAATCTAACCCTGCTTAAAAAAGCACAACATGCATTCATCAAATGTCCATAGCCAGATACTAAATTGATGCAATTAAAGATAGTGGAATCTAGTGATAGTCTATAAGTATCAACATTTGTTAAGTTCTGAAGATTTTCTTTTGTTTGAATCTTAAAAGTTATTTTTGTATATTTATAATATTAAATCAGGATTCTGAAAAAGAATTGTTTCATGAAAAATATTGTTTATGTGAAGTATAAGATTTAATCAAATATCATTTTTAATATTTTAGATTACCTATTTAATTTAAACACACACACACACATACACACATATATATATATATATATACACATATATATATATGTGTATACATGTAAACCCACTCTATATATATATATATATATATATATTGCAACTTCAAATATGAACACACACACATATTTATACATACACACACATATATATGTATACATGTAAACCCACTATATATATATATATACACACACACATATATATATATATGCATACATGTAAACCTACTATATATATATATATATATATACTAGAGTACTCCAATATAACGGGAATTTTGCATTAGGAATTGGCAGTATTAATCAATGTTTGCAGTTGAAATTTTTTTTCAAGCAAATCAATAATAATGTCTCATTTCATATCCCAAAAACAATGCCAGGATGACCTTCTTAAGTGACAACCTTCAAATATTTTCCCAAGATCAAAATAATGTTTTGGTATAAACTAATTCCGAGCAATGCTGAGTTTGTGTCCATTGAAAAAATTCGGAAAAAAGTTTTATTTTATTTCTTTTTTTAATTCCCCTTATTTATTGAATGATCCTTTCCTCTGGTATTAGTTAGAGTCATAACAAAGACTTAAAAAAATGGTACTTGATACCTTTTTGCTTCAAACTCAGCATTATAAGCTACAGATCAAGAGTATAGTGGACCAATCTAGTGAAAGGAGTAGTGCCCTCTCCTACACCTTGCTGTAGAAGCTATTTAAAAGAGAACCTTTGAGGCACTCTCAACTATGATCGGTTTGTTGGTTGGTTGGTTATTTTGTTTTACAGAGTATCAAACCTTTTCAGGTCTTTTAATGCCAAATTAAATTTCAAACAGTTCAGTTTAGCATAAGTATGCAGTTTAAAAGTAAGTATAGTTTAGCATAAGTAAAGTTTAGTTCTATTTGACCCATAAATAGAACTCTTATTAGGTGCTACCACTCTGAACCAGAGTGGACCTGGGAGTGATGGCAATGAAGGGGTACTCCATATTCCCCAAAGCATACCTGGAGCCTCACTATCAGATTGCTTTGTGCCATGTCCAGGACACTCACTGGGGAAGTCTTTCCCCCCTGCAGAGATGCAGTTGGTGTATTCTGCAGCCCCACTCAACTGGAACAAACTACAGTCTGCCAACTTACATTATATATATATATATATATATATATATGTGTGTGTGTGTGTGTGTGTGTGTATCTAATATTTTAAACATATAAGCATACATCATTTGAATAGACATATATATATATATATATATATATATATATATAGAGAGAGAGAGAGTTGTTTTTAATCAGTGGCCTATATGTCTAATCACCTACACAAACACACAAATATATATATATATATATATATATATATATATATATATATATATATATATATATATATTATTTTAAACATATAAGCACATATCATTTGAATATGCATATATATATAGTTGCATATAACTAGTGGCCTATATGTCTAAGTACATACATAAACACACAGTGACACACACAAACACAGATATATATATATATATATATATATATGTGTGTGTGTGTGTGTGTGTGTGTGTGTGTATACATGATCAAAGTTACATAGAAATGCGTGTGTATGGGTCTATAAACCTATCACAGCATGAAAGAAAATTACATCAAAGGGTTCCTTTCCTAAGCTGCAAGCCTTTCCCCCATCCTACTCTCTCTTTTTTTTATTCTCTCATGATAAATAAACAAATAATAGCTACATAGATGTTGTGATTGCAATGGTACTCTTTCTCACAAATAAAATCTTCTCAACACCCACATAGACTTTTGTTCAAATGTGTATACATAGAAAGTCATAGTACATATAAGAATATAGATTCCTTATGTTTTTATTTCAGTGGAGAGGTGTATATTTGTTAGTACTTGATCAAGAGAGAATAAAGAGAAAGAATGGGAAAGAAAGAAGATATACTAATTCCTGGAAATGAAATTTTAATCCACTCTACCCAGTGAAACAAAGCATAGTAAAAATCATTGAAATGACAAAATTCAAAGAAGGAAAACAACTCCAAATTTGACTTGAGATGTAAAATATTACTTAACTAAATTCTCTGTTAACAAAAACCTGTAATTGCATCCTCACATATTACCACCACTTTTCTTTCTTCTTTTGTTTTTACTGTATAAGATCATTAGTCTTTCATTTCTTGATCATGTTTTCTTTAAGTATATAAGCACATACTATGGAAGCTATCACAGTTCCTTGATATCTTTCTCAGTCTTTTCCTCATGCTCTCTCTCTCTCTCTCTCTCTCTGTATATATTCATAACTTTGCATAACAATTCTTCTTCCAACAGTATCATAAACAACTTGAAGAGGTGCCCGTGGTGTCATGGTTATCGTCATAGGAAATGGATACGGTGACACGAGTTCAAATCCAGTACAAGACCCTTGGGAAAGGTATGAATTCAATTATTCTCCCTCCAGCTATGGCTAAGTAGTAGGGTAGACTAGGTTCTTCAGCCTTGGAGAGGCAACTAGTCTAGGAGAAGGACAACTCTGAATTCAAACCTGTTAAATTCTGCTTAAAAATTGACTTTGTGTCATATCCTGCCTGAGTGGAGGGGTTGGTAAATATGATAAACAACTTGAATAAACTCAATATTAAAACTACCTCTTTACCCTCTGAAACGATCCACGATTTAGTACACTCTAGCCCT